>JACEFZ010015202.1:0-20000 GCA_014155875.1 Cepaea nemoralis
TTTGAGCTAAGGAAAAATTGTCGGTAAACTTTAAAAAAGTTTCTTTTGTTTTGATAAATTATACTTCCTAAGTATTTGAAGCTCGGGCAGGACACAACCTTGTCGTACTTCGGATCTTGTGGTGATGGGTTCTGAGTGTCTTCCGTTTGTTCTTACCGTGCATTCACTGTTGTTGTATACGCTTCTACATAAGTTTGTTAGATGTGTACTCACTCCATATCGTTTCCCACAGCTTGTTTCTATCTACTCTAAAAAATGTCTTTTCATACTGCTCGTAGTGAAACTAAAATTGGTATCTCCTAATTTTAATTTATTAAACATTAGTATTTCAGGCTGTTGTGGTCTATCCGTAGTCTTAAGAATGCAACGCCTTCTTTTCAGTTGAGTGGGTTTTTGTATTGCAAATCTATGTTCTCCCACCTGTGTCTGCATTGATACCAATGTTTGTTTGTGATCCCACCCCTTGAAGTGAGGGTTCACTAATGGAAATAGGTTTATCATTTGCTTGGTTCATTCTCATTATCTTTGTCTTCCCCATGTGAACTTTCAGACAAGTTTCCCCTTGTCTGTATACAAGTTTACACTACTTCCCACGCACACAAACTCCGTCACGTCATCCGCTACCTAACACGTGATAGTTTATGCCAAAACCGAGACGTCAGGCGAGGGTGATGATTGCGTGTGTAGCGACTTGAGACTATGATAATCCAGACAACAAATGATGGTAGCAGCACTATTATCTGCCCTCGTGGAGGCTGCAGTTCCCGTCCTGGCCGATAACAGCCGCTAGTAATGGGTTACTGCCATGTACAAAAATACCCGGATGTTAAATACAGACTAGCACGTGCGCTGGGCGGTGATAACTGTCGTCGACTCCACCAGGGAGAGGTGGGGAAGGGGAGACGAGGGGTGTGGGCGTGAGCATTTCACAGAATGAGGAGATGGGGAGATGTATTAGCAGGCAAAATATTCAGAAAGAGGAGAGGGAGGAATTAGAGGTGGGGGTGGAGGAAGAGAGAGGGATTTAGGAATGAAGAACAGAGACAGAGTCAAGAGGAGTGAAAAAGACAGACAGAGAGACAGACAGACAGACAGACAGACAGACAGACAGACAGACAGACAGACAGACCTATATGATATGTTAAATAAGCCATGCCACCATACCTTTAACTTGAACGTTCTTCTTCTTCTTCTTCTTCCTCTTCTTCTTCTTCTTCTTCTTCTTCTTCTTCTTCTTCTTCTTCTTCTTCTTCTTCTTCTTCTTCTTCTTCTTCTTCTTCTTCTTCTTCTTCTTCTTCTCCTGCTCCTCCTGCTCCTCCTGCTTCTCCTACTCCCGCTCCCCCTCCTCTTCCTGCTCCTCCTCCTCTTCCTCCTCCTTCTCCTCCTCCTATCCTCCTCCTATTCTTCTTCTGACTCTTCTTGCTCTTATTCTTTTTTCTCCTCTTTCCCCACCTCCTTTTCTTTTTCTTCTTCTACATCATCTTGTTCCTCTTACTCCCCCTCTTCATCCGTCTCCTTCACTACATCCTCCTCGCATTTTTCTTCTTCCTATTCGCCTTCTTCTGTTTCTTTTTTGTTCTTCTTGTCTTTCGTCCACCTCCTCTTCCTTCTCCACCACCTCCTATCCTTCCTCCTCTTCTTCTGTTCTGATATATTGTTTCATATAGTAACGTATTAGATTGTACGTGACTATAAACATTGACTCGTATTGACGTGACATAAATTGATACTTAGTTGTATATCTTTTATAATACTTTTTATTGTGTTTATACTGTGAGTGAAGGGGTCTTCACTACTCATCCTTACTGATCTGTATACTTATTTTTTTTTTTAATTTTGTATATTGACAGAGATATTACTGTTTCTCTATACTTTAGAGTGTGTATTGTTATAAGGGGCGTAAATTGTATTCATTTTGTGTTTTAAAAAAAATCTATGATTACGCATTGTTAAAATATCTAATAAGTACGAACACTGGCCCACTAATAATGGGCTCAGAATTGGGCATTTAAACATCTGCCATCTATTAGGGAAGCTGCCCCAACTATCACTTATACGTAATCAACATTTTCACATGTTCGGCGTTAGCGAAAGTCAATTAAATGGTAACATCTCAGATGATGACATCGATATCAAAGGTTATGAAACCATTAGAAGAGATCCCTATCAGATTCAAGATACGGGTATTGCAGTTTATATTTCTAATTCGCTTAACGCCCACCGTAGGCTAGATTTTGAAACCTGTGAGATTGAGTGTGTATGGCCTGAGGTTGATCTTCAAAATCGCATACCCCTAGTAGTTGGCTATCTTTATCGAAACGCCAGTGCAGGAAATATCTGGTATGAAAAATGCACCACTATGATGGATGTAGTCTTTAGTAATGCGAGAGAAATAATACTGCTAGGTGACTTCAACATAGACACTAACAAATAAAACAAAACATGGACAAACATAATAGAGTCATATAACTTCCAACAGTTAGTCAAACAAGCCACTAGAATATCAACATCATCTGCAACACTTATAGATCATATTTATACTACGTGTGCTGACAAGATCACAGAATGTACTGTACCTATTAATGCAATGAGCGATCACTACCCAGTATGTTGCACGTGGTCGAAAAGAGGTACCAAAACTCCAAAACACAAACATATAAGTATAAAATATAGAAATTATAAAAATTTCAGTCGAGATGTCTTTTTACAAGACTTGCTCAACTCATCTCTGGACTATGTTTACCAACTTCCTGACCCAGACGATGATGTGGACCACTGTCTGAAGACCTTTCTAAGTATATTTGATAAGCATGTTCTATTTAAGGAAGTTCGTGTTAAACATCACACTAAGTTCCCGTCGATAACACAGGAGGTAGTTGAACTTATGCGAGATCGGGACAGGGCACATACAAAATAGAGATATAACTATGTACCGTAGTCTGAGAAACAAAGTTCAACGTGTTATTCGAAAGGAAAAGAAAAACTATTTTAAGAACTTAATAATAGATAAAACCAACACAAAAGATATATGGAAAGCAATTAATACCGTGACAAACAAACACAAATCATCACAATCATTACCATCAAATCAGGTTACATGTGATCAATTCAGTAGATTCTTTCAGTCCGACGTAAACCAACTGATGCCTCTCATGACATATCTTTATTATCATCATTCTGTGAGAACAAATGCTATGGAGACATTCCTTCCAACATACCGCTAACGACGAGCACTGCAGTATTTACTCATCTCAGTAACCTAAAAACCATAACTCATCAGGACTAGATGGAATCGGTAACTGAATTATCGCCATGCTGCACCGGGGATCTGCGAGTCACTAACTTTTATATATAACCAATGTCTCATCAAAGGTCACTTCCCATTAGCCTTTAAAATCACTAAAGTGTATCCTCATTTAAAAGCTAGTTCTCTAGACGATCGTGTCATGAGTAATTATAGGCCTATGTCCATATTATCCTCACTATTCAAACCGCTAGAAAAGCACATCCACAAAACATCACTAGAGCACTTAGTTCGCCACAAACTAATAGTTGACAGTCAATCAGGGTTTCGACCAAAATTCTCTTGTCATACGGCCCTAACAAACATGATAGAAAACTGGCATCAAAATATTAACAACAATACTCTATGTCATGTCCCTAAACCTAGGATAGACTTTTATAAAACAAGGTTAGCATACTCTGCCGCTCAGTTGTGGAACAATCTTCCACAATAAATCAAAGACACCACCAATCATTATACATACATTCGCAACCTATTTGAAAACTACCTCAGTACACACTACATACCCCATAAACAAAAACAAAAAAGACAATAATAATGGTAAATTATCTCAAACGACAACTAGCCAAAAAACATTCCCATATGTATGGCACGTTACACCTTCCTTAGGTAATTATAATGCCCATGTTAAACATTGCCTCAGTTTGTCATTTGTTATTGGTTATTTTTCTTGCGTTTTAATGCTTATTGTTCTTTTGTTATCAAAAATGTGCTTCATAAGTGATGTTGAATGAAAGAATGTATGCGAGAGAAATAGAGAAGAAGGGCAGAATGTCAGACGGGTCTTTGAAAATAAAGATTTTTGTTCGTTCGTTCTTCTTATCCTTCTTACTCTTACTCCTTTCCTGCTTCTTCTTCTTGCTCCTACTGCCCCACTTCACCTCCTCTCCATACCTCCTTTATTCTCTCAGTGGAGCATGGCCACTCAACAAACACACATCAAACCCCGTGTAAGTGTGTACACGACCGGATGGATGTTAAGACTAGCAGTAGGACCCTTACCTGGCTGTTGGACGAGGGGACGGAGCGCGTTTTGGGAAGTCCTGAGTGCAGTGATGTAATTTCTTAGCTCAACTCAATTCACCTCTAAAGACTACATATTGTCGATGAGGTAGCCAGCATACAGCCACCCCTGTTTAGTCGCCTCTATCAACATGTACGCTAGTTTACGGTCCTCCTATTCCACACTTACCTCATGAGTCACAGAAACACACAGTCGACATGCAATTGCTAACAAAAGATCATGTTTTTGTTTGTGCACGTGTGTACTAAAACGCCTCCGACGCGCCACTTGATGCAATGTAACACTCACTCAGGCGGAAGTATTGTACACAATATTTGGTGTCCGCCATTCGACTCCTCGTTTCACCCGGAGTTGGCAACAAACGCATGGCTGCTTGTGCTCGGCGAATTATTTATCATTAGGACTTCAAACCGCAGCTTTCGGGACAATTACTCACCTTGGGGTCCGACGAATTTCACCGAAAAATTACGTTGTTTGGCGTAATCCCTCAAAAGTCAGCGAAAATAGCTGTCCTCGGCATCGCATCCAGTTGTTTTCGTTGTCATTATTGTACGAGGTGCGGGGTGATAGAGTGGCTTTAGCTATTCTTCTTTTCACCTTTATGTGGAAATTTTTCGCGGCTTGATGGCTCGGGTTCAAGTATGAACATATTTTGTTTCTTAACTATTTAAGTGTAAAACGATGTAAAGCAACAATAGAGATAGAAGAAGAAGAAGAAGAAGAAGAAGAAGAAGAAGAAGAAGAAGAAGAAGAAGAAGAAGAAGAAGAAGAAGAAGAAGAAGCAGAAGCAAGCAGAAGAAGCAGAAGAAGCAGAAGAAGAAGAAGAAGAAGAAGAAGAAGAAGAAGAAGAAGAAGAAGAAGAAGAAGAAGAAGAAGAAGACCACAGGATGTTTAACATATTAATAGATGAAGACACAAAGAAAGTGCAGCGAATACAGTTTGTATATGTATAGATCTACAGCCTGGAGGCGCTGGCGGTCTAAGTTTTGTATCATGTCATCAACGTTTAGATCGACGCGACAGTAAACCCACGACTGACAAGCGCTGGGGAGAGATTCTTATCTCGTTCCAACAGACATCTTGATGGCGGTGCTTTACCCTCCGACGTTTACTGGTCTGCCTGGATCAAGCACGATAGCTATTATTTTCTTAAATGTCTGAGATTGGGGGGGGGGGGGGGGGTTTAATGGACCGCTGTCCGCCCCATGTGGGTACTGGGTTAAGTTGTAGAACGGAAAGACAAAGACCCGCTTACACGAGTTGAGGCGTGTGAGGTATATGGTTATATACATCAATGGGCTGTCAAAGGGCTGTTGTGGTCAACACCACGGCGGCCGCAATTACTTCCTAGTAATTACCTGGTACATCTTTAGGCTGGGTCTAGCTAAGAGAAAGGTCACTGAAACAAATCCGCCATGAGTGGGGAATCGAAAACGTGTCTACCAAATGGCGGGAAGCACTTTCTGGCCACTATCCTTCGTAGGGTCCGTTGGTTAACGGCAAACGGGTCCTTTTTTTCTTTTACATGCCTCTACAGGCGCATTGGGTACGTAGTGCATGCGCCATATCTTTAAGCCAGTGGACACTCCATAGGCGATATGGACGTTTGAGTAGCTAAGCGATTCAATGAGAATGATCCGCAAGACACAGTCCACTGTACATAGACTGCGAACTGAATCGCTGAAGGGGTCTGTTGTTCGTAGAGCCACCTTCATCTTCGTTCCGGGACATGCGTGAGTTGAGGGAAATGAACGAGCTGATAAACTTGCCCGAAAAGGTTAACCCGGTCAAAAAATGCCCGCAGAAGTCGGATGTGTCGGCCAAAAGAAGCAAGTATCGCAGCTTTGCTGTAAACTGGCCCAACGTAATTACGTCTAAAACAACATTCTGGACGAACGCAGAAGAAGATAAACTTGCTGGCTCTGCATCCTCTGCAGGTGGCCAGCCCATGGGCAGTGTCGATGTTATCAACACCCTTAGGGAAAAGTGAATAGCTGGGAACTTTGACGCCAGTGTCTTGCCAGAGTGCAATGATGATACCCCAACAGATAACAGATAACAGGCTATATGGTTGGTATCAAATCGCCGCCTTTCCTGTACACAGTTTATGGCCGAAACAAGTGGCTACATAATCCAACAACTTCTATATTGTTGGTTCTCGTCCGCCATCTTGTCGAGAGCTTTCTTTTAATGTAATTAGTGTCAGTTTGTTTGGTGGTTTTTTGGGGTGCATTTTTCAGTGATTAGTTCTGTTTTTATTTATTTTAGCATGTTTTAAAAGTAGCCCCGATGCTAATTCCTTGTTATTACCCTACAACAGGTTTAACTGATTGGTCTTTTCATTGCTAATTGATACTTTATATAGCAGTTCATCTGTCAATTTGTGATGTTATCACTGTAAGGGTTGTAGGTAATTGTTTCACAATCCCTGCCGTGAATCCTTTGGTTATTTGTGTTTTTCATTTCTTTTCTTTTCTTTATTCTCGTTGTTGTCTAGAATGTAGCTTGAGCATTACAAACACCGCGGCGTCATTTCTTCTATCTCCTCTTTACTTGTGACGTCCACTCTTCGCAACAACATTTCTTCTCTCTCCTCTACGCTTGTGACGTCCACTCGACGTGACATCATTTCTTCTCTCTCTTCTATACTTGTGACGTCCTCTCGACGTGATATCATTTCTTCTCTCTCTTCTATACTTGTGACATGCTCTCGACGTGACATCATTTCTTCTCTCTCCTCTATACTTGTGACATGCTCTCGACGTGACATCATTTCTTCTCTCTCCTCTATACTTGTGACATGCTCTCGACGTGACATCATTTCTTCTCTCTCCTCTATACTTGTGACATGCTCTCGACGTGACATCATTTCTTCTCTCTCCTCTATACTTGTGACATGCTCTCGACGCGACATCATTTCTTCTCGCCCCACTATACTTGTGATGTCCACTCTCCGCAACATCATTTCTTCTCTCTTCTCTATACATGTTACGTACAGTCTCCGCAACATCATTTCTTCTCTCTCCTCTATACTTGTGACAGTACAGTCTCCGCAACATCATTTCTTCTCTCCGTCTTTATAGTCTTCACTGGTGATCAACATAATCGAATGGATAGGAACGGTCGTTTGTTAACATCCGGTGTGCTGATGCTGAGGTAACGGGTTCAACCCCTACACCAGTCAAATGAACTAAAATATTGACTTCTCGTCCTTGACTTGAGGGAGTAAATTACAAGTACATCTGATGTCGGAGTGGGTTCGCCTGATGTCGAGGGACACTGGTAATAAGGAAAGCTTATACACACGCAAAACTGGGTCCTAGTGCTTTGAGAAGTATTGTGTGTAGACTACGCTTAAGTTCAAAGTGAGTACAGAGCAACATCAACAAAAATATTCTTGACTCACCGCAACATAATTTATTCTCACCGCAGTTATACTCTTGACTCCTTTATCCACAGCTTGCCTTCACTCCCCCACCCCTTTCAACGCCTTCTCCTTCTCTTCACCGGAAAACCCTTCCCCACAGTCTTACCACAATCAGACAATCAGATATGTCGTTACCAGCACTTACACAATGAGACAATCAGACAGATCGTCACCAGTACTTACACAATCAGACATTCTATCACGAGGAAATGCCCAGGCCATTACAACATGTGACGTCATTAAACATGTCGATTGTATTTTGCAGGACGTGACGACATTCTCAAGCCCAGGTTGACTTTCTAGGCAAGCTTACGTTATGCAACTTGCCACTTCGATCTGAACGAGAAATACACGCTTAAGTTCAACTAACCGGCGGAAGGAATGATCCCACTTCCCCAACAATAGCGCACCGGAAGTTTAAGAGCAAAGGCTCTTATCCATTCGGTCACGCTGATTCACCCATTTATCTAGCAATGTCAAATAACAGATATAATACAGCACAAGAATATAATACTTAATGTTGCATTGCTACCTCAGTCCTGTAGAACAGAACATCAACTTCATTCTCATGCAATCATGTAGAACAGAACATCAACTTCATACGCATGCAATCATGTAGAACAAAACATCGACTTCATCCTCATGCAAGCCTGTAGAACAGAACATCAACTTCATCATCATGCAGTCCTGTAGAATAGAACATCAACTTCATCATCATGCAGTCCTGTAGAACAGAACATCCACTTCTTCCTCATGCAGTCATGTAGAACAGAACATCAACTTCATCCTCATGCAGTCATGTAGAACAGAACATCAACTTCATCCTCATGCAGTCATGTAGAACAGAACATCAACTTCATCCTCATGCAATCATGTAGAACAGAATATCAACGTCATCCTCATGCAGTGTAACCTCTGAAGAACGTTGCTCTCCTCATGGTACGCCCGTAAGACGTTCGAACTTTCTTCTGCTTTCTACGATTCTCTCTCTCTCTCTCTCTCTCTCTCTCTCTCTCTCTCTCTCTCTCTCTCTCTCTCTCTCTCTCTCTCTCTCTCTCTCTCTCTCTCTCATCCATTTTAATGCAAATATATATTCCCTGCTACTACCAGGTGGAGACATGGAGACCAACACAATCCTCTACCACTCCAAGCCGGAGACGTGGAGACACACACTACCCTCTACCATTACAAGCTGAAGACGTGGACACACACACCATCCTCTACCACTCCAAGCCGGAGACGTGGACACACACACCATCCTCTACCACTCCAAGCCGGAGACGTGGAGACACACACTACCCTCTACCATTACAAGCTGAAGACGTGGACACACACACCATCCTCTACCACTCCAAGCCGGAGACGTGGAGACACACACTACCCTCTACCATTACAAGCTGAAGACGTGGAGACACACACCACCCTCTACCACTACAAGCTGAAGACGTGGGGATACACACCATCCTCTACCATTACAAGCTGAAGACGTGGGGATACACACCATCCTCTACCACTATAAGCTGAAGACGTGGGGATACACACAATCCTCTACCACTATAAGCTGAAGACGTGGGGATACACACCATACTCTACCACGACAAGCTGAAGACGTGGAGACACACATAATGCTCTACCACTACAAGCTGAAGACGTGGGGATACACACCATCCTCTACCACTACAAGCTGAAGACGTGGGAATACAGACCATCCTCTACCACTATAAGCTGAAGACGTGGGGATACACACCATCCTCTACCACTATAAGCTGAAGACGTGGGGATACACACAATCCTCTACCACTATAAGCTGAAGACGTGGGGATACACACAATCCTCTACCACTATAAGCTGAAGACGTGGAGACACACACAATCCTCTACCACTACAAGCTGAAGACGTGGGGATACACACAATCCTCTACCACTATAAGCTGAAGACGTGGGGATACACACCATCCTCTACCACGACAAGCTGAAGACGTGGGGATACACACCATACTCTACCACTACATGCTGAAGACGTGGAGACACACATAATGCTCTACCACTACAAGCTGAAGACGTGGAGACTTACATAATCCTCTACCACTTCAAGCTGAAGACGTGGAGACACACATAATCCTCTACCACTACAAGCTGAAGACGCGGAGATACACACATAATCCTCTACCATTACAAGCTGAAGACGTTGAGACACACACAATGCTCTACCACCATAAGCTGAAGACGTGGAGACACACATAATCCTCTACAACTTCAAGCTGAAGACGTGGAGACATGGAAACTCACAAAAATCCTCTACCACTACAAGCTGAAGACAAGGAGACACACATAGTCCTCTACCACTACAAGCTGAAGACGCGGTGACACACATAATCCTCTACCATTACAAGCTGTAGACGCGGAGACACACATAGTCCTCTACCACTTCAAGCTGAAGACCTGGAGACACACATAAACCTTTACCACTACAAGCTGAAGACGCGGAGACACACATAGTCCTCTACCACTACAAGCTGTAGACGTGGAGACACACATAATCCTCTACCACTTCAAGCTGAAGACGTGGAGACATGGAAACTCACAAAATCCTTTACCACTACAAGCTGAAGACGCAGAGACATGGAGAAACACATAATCCGCTGCCACTACAAGCTGAAGACGTGGTGACATGGAGAAACACATAATCCTCTGCCACTACAAGCTGAAGACGTGTAGACATAGTGACACACATAATCCTCTACCACTGCAAGCTGAAGACGTGTAGACTTGAAGAAACACATAATCCTCTACCACTACAAACTGAAGACGTGGAGACATGGAGATACACATAATCCTCTACCACTACAAGCTGAAGACGTGGACACATAGAGAAACACATAATTCTTTACCACTGTCACATGATGGACCAACATGATTTAACCATTATGAGAATAAAGGCGATCTGAATTAGCGGATGTTCGAGGCCAAAGGTTGTTTCAACAAATCCAGAAAATGTAACTGCACGTGATTACATCTGATCGACAGATTGGGAACATTCGGTGGTGAGTGAGACAAATCCCGGCATCGCTTTGACAGTTTGTCAACATTTGAATACAGATGGAACCCGTGGGATCATGGTGGCAATCGGATGTCGGCCATCACATGTCGGGCATTCCTCCGAAGTCGGAGAGTGTCTGCCTGTACGGCGAGGAACCACCAGTCTGCACACCAATAAGCCAGACATGGGACAACGGATACTCACGCAAACCTCAAGTCCGGTATGACATTACACTGATGTTGGACAACAGGATGCCTTCATCCGACATACAGGACTTCGCGTTGGAGCTCAAGCCAACGAACACAAGCAAGCAAGCAAAACATGTCGGGCAAAATTAACAGTTGCAGATGTGAAGGGAAGTGAATGAGCTGAATCATACATCGCTTTGACAGATTATAAACAGGTCGGATTGGAAGCGGAAGTACTCAGCTCGGAAGAAAACAGTCCGTCTGTCAATTCATAGTTTCCGGACATAAAGAAGATTGGCAGCTTGTTGGGGAAAACTGTTGTTGGGATCATACAGTAACTCGATAGCTTGTTGGGGATGTCAAAACAACTGATGACAACTTTGACAGTGACTAAGCCAGGGAAAATGGATTCTTGACAATGGATGATATTCCCAAATAACACCTGCAGGACATCAACCATGTCACGTGACCAATTTTAGGGGTTTGCCAGAAAACCATGATTGGAGAGGACAGTTGAACTCAAACCTTGGATTTTAGTGGACGTGTTTCGGAACTGCGGTTCTGATTGGAAAATGTCTACCGTGTGCGAATTGAGTTAATTTAATTTTACACGTGCCTGTCATGGCAAGAGTGGATGTAATTTGATCTAACTGCAGTGTTGCCTAAGGTAGAACCTATTATAATTAGTTCTAATTAATATAGGCTGTAGCCTTGTTAAAACTAAAGTGTGATGATTAGCACTGTTAGTGGAAAACTAGCTAGAGTAAGGAAGTGATACTTGGCTCTGTTAGTTGAAAATAGATTAGTGAAGTGTGGATAAGCTTTACTAGTTGAGAATTTAGTAATGAGGGATAATTGGGATATTCCCGTAGGTGTCCCTGGTGGGCGGGGTTCCGCATTCTGTTTGTTGATTTTTTTTTCTTGTCTTGGCCTGATGATAACATATGTGTTCAGTCATCTGTCCATGACAGAGTAGGTTCATTATATTTTCTGAGCGAGGCCGATGGCCCACGATCATCTAATAGAGATCAGTGACGAGGAGGCTATCACCGGTTATATGATTTATGTTACAGGTTCCTCTGGTTGGAATGAAGAACACGGAACACAGGAAAAATCCGATCCCGGATAGAGTTTGGCGCAGGAAGATTGGCCAGCAACTTTACAACAGAGCTTATGCTAGAGGAAGATGATCAACATTGCTCAGTGGAGCTGAATGGTATGTATCCTACAGGATAAATACCGAATGAGTTTAGGTCATACCAGTTTTAACACACCAGTAGTGATGGATATTCAGTTCACTTATGACTAGAACAAAAATAAAGGACTCTATTGGAGTATAGAAAATAACTGTTTAATAGTGAGAACTCATCATCATCAAGTGCCGTGCCGGCTGGCGTAGGCGTTCATGGCTCTCCATAGATCTCGGTCTTTGGTTTTCTGGATCAACTCTGCTGCTGATATTCCTCCATGCCACCGTCTCAATCCATCCAGCATCACTTCTCTTGGTCTACCTCTGCCTCTCTTCCCCTCGATCTTTCCAGTTGTTACGATGTTCTCCAATGCCTCTCTTCTCATCACATGACCGAGGAAAGCTGTTTGTCTCTGTCTTATTGTTGTATATAATGTTCTAGTTTCATTAGCCTGTTTCAGGCAGTCGTCGTTAGTTACTCTGGCAGTCCAAGGAATTCGCAACATTCGTCTCAGGAACCACATCTCTGTTGCTTCTAATTTCTTCTTAATTTGTTCATTTACATTCCAAGATTCACTGCCATACAGCAAAACTGGTTCTACATAGCATTTCAGCACTCTCTTTCTTACATTCAGTGACAGTGACTTATTGCATAAGATACTCTTCATTTTATGAAATGCGGCTTTTGCCTGCCCTATTCTGCTCCTAATCTCTGTTGTACATCTTCCATCTGATGTTATAAATGCCCCTAGGTATCTAAAATTATCAACTTGGTTAAGGATTTTCCCTTCTATTTCTATGTCACATTTTGGTGTCACCATTTTCTTTGATATTACCATTGTTACTGTTTTCTTGATATTCAAGTTGAGTCCTTTCCTTGCACTCTCTGTTACTACAACGTCTAATAATTGTTGTAGGTCTGTTGAATTATCCGCCACCAATACTGTGTCATCTGCATAGCGTATATTATTTATATTATAACCTCCAACTAGTATTCCTGGCATCTCTTTGATCTCTCTCATTATTACTTCGCTATACAGGGAGAAAAGATCTGGTGACAAGACACACCCTTGTCGTACTCCTAGCTTTATCTGTTCGTAACTACCCTCTTTATTTCCCATTTTAATTGCTGCTACTTGGTTCCAGTAAATATTCTTTATTATTCTTAAATCTTTTCCATCAGTGTTGATATCTTCCAACATTTTAATCAGTTCATCATGTTTTACTTTATCAAATGCCTTAGTATAATCTATGAAGCACAAATATATGTCCCTCTGTTTCTCTATTGACCTTTCTATTAGTGTCCGCAATGTATAAATTGCATTGTTTGTGCCCTTTCCTTCCACAAATCCATACTGTTCTTCACTAATTTCCATTTTTATTTTCTTTTTGGTTCTTCTCATTATGATTCTGAGTAGAAGCTTAGTGATATGGTTTATAAGGTTAATTGTACGAAAATCTTCACAATCAATTGCTCCTGGTCTTTTTGGTATAGCTATAAATACAGATTTCAGCATATCACTGGGTAAATATCCACTGCTGTAAATATCATTCAACATTTTGGTTAATATATCTACTCCAAATTCTCCCAAATTAGAATTCTTCTATTGTGATTTCATCTGGCCCAGCTGTTTTTCCTTTCTTCATACGTTTCATAGCGTCAGCGACTTCTTCTTTCAGAATAGGTGGACCTTCTAAGTTACTATCTTCTGTTAATTCTGCCCTTTCTCCTTCATATAATTCTCTTATATACTCATTCCACCTCTTCATTATAGCATCTTCCTCTAATATTATCTTTCCTGTTTTTGATTTCAAACACCCTGTATTTATTCTTATTTTTTTTCCTGTAAGCTCACTGATTTGTCTGTGCATATTTTTTGTATCTTTAATGGAATTTAATTCAATTTTTTTGCATTGCTCGTTTAACCAACTTTCTTTAGCCTTTCCACATTTATCTTTTATTTCTTTATTTATCTTAGCGTATTCTTGTTTGTCATTTTTATACTGTTTTCTTTTGTCCATCAGGTTTAAGATATCTTCATTCATCCATTTTTTCTTAGCTATTTTGCCTCTCTCTGGTAATACTTCTTTGCTAGTTTGATGAATGGAGTCCCTTAACATTTCCCATTGTTCATCTATACTCTGTATTTTAGTTATTGCATTGTACCTATTTTTCACAGTCACTCTGTATTGTTCTTGCATTTCTTTATCTATTTTTAGAACCTCTTTATTAAGTCTCATGTTCTTAACCATTTTTTTCCCTCTCTTTAATCTTACTTTTATTTGTCCACATAGTGGTACATGATTGAGTGAGAACTAGTGAACATTTATCAAGAGACAAAAAGTCTTGTTCATAGTCAGTGTTCCATGTTTCTTTCACCGCGCCGGAATTATGAAGCCGGAGTTTCTATAAACTATTAGGAACAGTTGCGTTAGGAACAATAATAGTTTTTTCCACGGATTATATATTTACATGGGATTCAGATCTCATGGTCATCAGAGTTCCTGGAGGAGGACAAGTCTGGAGAGAAGGATACGACTTCGGTGAGGTCTAATGTACTGACTCGTGTGATGTCGTGTAATCCTTGCCATGATGTGTGCACTATGATCCTGAACTTTGAAGGCTGACACATACAGTTATGTTATAATACACGACACACATTTTCTTCACACACACGTCTCATATACGTCACACTTTTCTTTTAATAAATTAATCTTTGTTAATTTTTAGAAGCAAGAGTTGTTGAGTATGTTGCGTTGGGGAAGTATGAGAGGGGGCATAGTACGACAGTGAGAGAGTGATAGGAAAAGGTGTCCATAGGCTGATGGAGTGTGTTGGACGGAAGCTGGTGGATTCTCCAGGATATTGATAAGGGAAAAAATATTATAATGTGGGTGTTGACTCTCTTCACTCCAGGGACGACACTTTAAAGGAGGACACGACAACCACTACAAGCTGAAGATGTGTAGATCCACTACTACTTATACTGCTGAGTACTCTGCAACTATTGCTACAGCGACTACTACTACTACTACTACTACTACTACTACTACTACTACTACTACTACTACTACTACTACTACTACTACAAATACTACTACTACTACTACTATTACTAATAATAATAATAATAATAATAATAATAATAATAATACGCGCAAGAATATAAGTGAAAAACAATTCTACTCATAATAATTATTGTGTTTACGCTATGTATGTTTTTGTACACCCTGGGGTAAACTAAAAACAACTTCAAGATAAGATGAAAACTGGTACATCCCTCTATATTACTATTGTTTCTTTGATTCCCTTAAGTAGAATACAACTTTTCACAAATTCATCTTTCAATGATCGGTCTGGGTAATCTCTGATGCGACTGATGATGTAAAATCCGTTACTAAAAAAAAAAAAACAAGCAATTGATAGAAAAATAGCAATATTCATCATCACCATCATCAAGTGCCATCTCCGTATCAATGGTCGGTTGAAATGCGTCTCCAACAACGTGTATCCAACGTATTCATACTGCACTCAAAGGTTCCTTCATGTACATTTGTTTAAGTTATCAGTCCTTACTTAACGTTGTCTTCCATCTTGTACGCTTTCCCTCCAGAATATCGTATTATCAATGAAATGGTTCAACAACATAACTAGGCTACCAATTGACAGTATACCACAACTACCAATGATGTACACACCAAATGGAACCAGAAGAAAAGGCCAACCATATACACGATAGACAGATGGAATAACGGAGATACAGTATATGCAGCCCTTAAACTGACACTCTCCCGCTGCTTAGGCTTCACCTCGACACCGCAAGGTACAAGAGGAACAAGGTTAGATGATGGTGATGATGGTGATGATGATGATGATGATGATGATGATGATGATGATGATGATCATGATGATGATGATGATGATGATGATGATGATGATGATGATGATGATGATGATGATGATGATGAAGGAGCTGTTTTTCGTTATATTGAGTAAAGTAAGCGAAGAACACATTTTCACTCTTTACCTCGTATTGGGCATGTGGTGCTAAAACTATATTTGTATAGATCAATCGGAACTCGTTGATCGATGTGGTCGAAATCATGCCTGTCGCCTTTACTTCATAGAACATTTCCCGGTACCCAGTTCAGGGTGGGTTACACTGGGAACCGGGGTCACACTGGGACCCGGTGTTCATTTTAAACATTCGCCTTTCTTTGTCCATGTGTTTTATTAACTGTCCATGTTTGCAGTCATTGTCCATGTTTGTATTCATTGTCCATGTTTTTATTAATTGCCCACGGTTTATCCTGTGTCCATGCATTTATTCTTTGTCCATGTTTTATTCATTGTTCATGTTATTATTCTCTGTCCATGTTGTTATTCGTTGTCCATGTTTTTATTCTTTGTCCATGTTTTTATTTTTGTCCATGATTTTATTCTGTGTCCATGTTTTTATTCGTTTCCCATGATTTTATTTTTTGTCCATGTTTTTATTCTTTATCAATGTTTGTATTCTTTATCATTATTTGTAATTATTGTCCATGTGTTTATTCTTAGTCCATGCTTTTCATTCATGTCAATGTTTATATTCTTTATCTATTTGTGTGTTCATTGCCATGTTTGCATTCCTTGTCCATGTTTTTATTCATTGCCCATGTTTTTATTCATTGCCCATGTTTATGCATCATTTAATAATGTAGAATAAATTAAACCCTTGATCACTCTTAATATATTCCGGTACAAATGGCGACGACGTGATTCGTTTATTCTTCGGGGAGACGTTGTTAAGTGTTTTCCTGTGGATTATGTGGTGTTATTTCGTATTCTTATTGGAAGTGTTCAAAAGAAGCCACGGAAGGCTAGTGGTGGATGAAATTTTGAGGGCAGCCGACAGATATTTGTTGGTTATGGTCTCAAGTTTCGCGACGGCAGGCAGAGGAGCTCTTTCTAGAGTCAATGGCTGCGGTCACCCGGTCAGTATGGTCACTGCCATAGAGGAAAGCACCGGCTAACTACCTCTTTAAAAGTGCCTAGTACATTATGATTCGCCTAAAGACTGATCATCACATGATAAGGACAGAGACATTCAAATTAGCAACGTGGAATGTTTGGACGTTAAACGACGACGAAAAATTAGATAACATAAAACAAGAAATGGAAAGAGAAACAATTAATATTTTAGGGATGTGCAAAACGAGATGGACTGGGGCAGGCATCAAGATAGATTAAGATTTTAAGATTATTTATTCTGGAGGTGAAGATCGACAATGGGGAGTGGCAATTATTTTGGACCGGAAAACATCAAGATCTGTTCAGGGATATTGGGCCGTGTAGGACAGAGTTCTACTAGTTAAATTAAGTGGCAAACCTTTTAACATAAATGTTACTCAAGTATATGCCCCAACAGGAGATTCTAGTGAAAATAGTCTAGAGGAATTTTATAATGACTTAGAGTCTGCCTTCAAGAAATGTAAAAATTCAGAAATAAACATCATAATAGGGGACTTCAATGCAAAAGTAGGAAGTCAAGGTGATATATACACAGTAGGAAACTATGGTTTAGGAGAAAGAAATAAAAGAGGATGCAGACTCGTAGAGTGGGCAAAAGAACAGGAAATGATTGTAGGAAACACCTGGTTTAAGCAACATCCTAGAAGATTATGGACATGGAGGAGTCCTGATAACAAGATTAGAAACCAGATTGACTACATTCTGATTAGCAGAAGATTTAGAAACGCGTTAACAATTGCAAAACAGTTCCCAGCGCTGATTGTTATAGGGACCACAGATTACTTACAGGAACATTGAAGATAAAGTTGAAGAAAGTCAAGTATATAACAGGAAACACTAAATATGATTCGTGTACATTGAGTAATGACAAGGAAATACAAATCAAATTCGACATAGAAGTACAGAACAGATTTGATATATTGTCTGATCTAGAGATCCTATATTTTGTAATAAAATATATCTATTTTGTATATCTATTACAAAAGCATGAAAGAAACATTAACAGGTGTGGTAGAATTAAACAAACCATTCATTTTGAATGAATTATGCACCATGGGTTGGTCAGAAGAAGTCGCCGTAGGCATTCAGTCAAGCATCCCATTGCTTAGGTAGGCGGCGAATGCCGTCCACAAAAAAGGATAGTGGTTGCTCACTGAACCTAGTGTTTACCGCGTTCATTACGTCTGCATCTGTGTGAGACCGTTGACCCCTGGAGTGCTTTTTTAAAGGTCCGAACAAATGAAAATCACATGGTGACAAATCATAACTATAGACTGGATGTTGCAGAATTTCCCACTTCTTCCTTGCTAATGCTTCCTGCACAATCTTTGCGACATGCGGACGAGCATTATCGTGCAACAAGATCACACCAGGAGAAAGCATGCCGGGTCGTTTATTCTTGATGTTTTTTTGCATATTGTCTAGTGTTTGCAAGTAGTGGGTAGAGTTGATGTTGACACCAGGTTCTTTAAAGTCGGCCAACAATAGCCCTTCATGGTCAAAAAATGCGCTCAGCATAACCTTACCAGCGGAAACCTGTAACTTGAATTGTTTGGCATTTGGTGATCCAGCATGCTTCCATTGCATGCTCTCTCTTTTGCTGCTTCGCTCAAAGTGGTGACACGATGATTCATCACCTGCCACAATACAGAAGAGAAATGCATCACCCTTCACTTTGTAACTCAGCAAGTGGTTCAAACACCATCCCATGCGTTCCTCTTATTCATGGCCGGTCAACTTCCGTGGTACCCGCTGTGAACACACGTTCCGATATTGCAGATTCTTAAGAACGACCTTTTGAATTGTCCCAATTGACACATCAAATTATTTCGCTAGCGAACGTATGCTTCGACAATGGTTCATCTGTACTCCTGCATCAATGTTGGTGATGGTTTTTTTCTGTTGCAACAATATGCACTTGACCCGGCCGTCGAAGATCTGTCATGAACTGACGTCCTTTCGGAAACATTTGTGCCCAGTCTGTCACTGTTGTCCTCAACACACTTTTGTTACCATACGCTGCCTGCATTCTTCGATGAATGTCCTCTGGTCGATCTCCTTCAAATGCAAGAAACTGAATCACCGCTCTTTGAGCTTCTTTGGACGGATTTTGGATCAACCAGGCCATTTTCACAACGGTCAGAAACAGAACCTATGCATCATGGGACAATAAATGAATCACCCAAATAAACGAGAAGTAGATTGTGAGCTTTACTAAAACACGACTACAAGAGACAAATTGGACGTTGCGGCCAAAGCCTTCGTCAGCACAGGACAAACAAATACAAACCAACACAAAACTACATGAAACACACTATGACAATATTAAACTATTAAACGAATTAACATAAAATGTACTCATCTGAATACTGTGTCCTAGCTTGGAAGGTCTGACACACGTAGGGCGCCAGTGGATCAATAGACCGGATGTATGGTACACGGGTCAAAGGTCAAGCGGGAAGGGAGTGGGGTGGAGACGCGCCCATGTGTGCGGAAAAGTGAAATTAGAGACCGGCAAAGATGTTACGGACGCAGATGACAATTAGCAATTATCGTTAAGCGCTCGAAACACAGCTGCGGAAACCTATATAGTGTTAGTACACACAGAGAGGCATGAGTGGCGGTCGTTCAGAAAATGATGGCAAAACACCGAACGTAAATCCGCCAAGAGAGTTGACTGTGATGTCATACAAAGGATCTGCACGTACCCAGATGGTGGACTGTAAGCTAGGGGTGGGAGGGGTGGGGTGGGAAGTTAAATGAAGCTGTGTTGGACATTAAGGCCGTGAGGGGAGAGTGTGCCCAACTGGAAGAT
>JACEFZ010015202.1:25000-55000 GCA_014155875.1 Cepaea nemoralis
ACACATGTACAGCTGGATATAGAGGGTCATAGTTTACACATGTACAGCTGGATATAGAGGGTCACAGTTTACACATGTACAGCTGGATATAGAGGGTCATAGTTTACACATGTACAGCTGGATATAGAGTGTCATAGTTTACACATGTACAGTTGGATATAGAGGGTCATAGTTTACACATGTACAGCTGGATATAGAGGGTCATAGTTTACACATGTACAGCTGGATATAGAGGGTCACAGTTTACACATGTACAGCTGGATATAGAGGGTCATAGTTTACACATGTACAGCTGGATGTAGAGGGTCATAGTTTACACATGTACAGCTGGATATAGAGGGTCATAGTTTACACATGTACAGCTGGATATAGAGGGTCATAGTTTACACATGTATAGCTGGATATAGAGGGTCATAGTCTACACATGTACAGCTGGATATAGAGTGTCATAGTTTACACATGTACAGCTGGATATAGAGGGTCATAGTTTACACATGTACAGCTGGATATAGAGGGTCATAGTTTACACATGTACGGCTGGATATAGAGGGTCATAGTTTACACATGTACAGCTGGATATAGAGGGTCATAGTTTACACATGTACAGCTGGATATAGAGGGTCATAGTTTACACATGTACAGCTGGATATAGAGGGTCATAGTTTACACATGTACAGCTGGTTATAGAGTGTCATAGTTTACACATGTTCACAAGCGCCAGCATATGCACACGTTCACATCATCTTGTGCCATTTAGAGTGGCACAGATGATTAGGTCCGTCCGCAACAAACAGTCATCTCTATTCTTGAATGAATATCACACACACACACATACACACACACACACACACATCCACCCACACACACACACACACACACACACACACAAGAAAAGTAGACAGTAAGCTTTACTGGAACACGATCAAAAGTAATAAAATAAACGTTGTGGCCAAAACCTTATTCAGCACAGAAAAACAACAACCTACTGATACATCCATCCATCATGTGCCATGCCGGTAAGCGTGGGCGGTCATGTTCTGCCATCTCACTCGATCACCAGAGTCGTGGATCAGTTCCGTGTTTCTGTCTCGACCATGCCACAAGGCCAAGCCATCCAGATACTTGTTTCTAGGTCTTCCCCTTGGTCTGTTTCCCTCGATCTTACCAGTTGTCACCAAGTTCTCCAAATCATTTCTTCTCATAACATGTCCAAAAAATTGTGACTGTCTACGTCTAATGTCTCTGATCAGTTTACGATCTTCATTTGTTTCTTGAAGGACTTGTTCATTGGTCTTTCTGGCTGTCCATGGTATTCTTTGCATTTTCCTCAGAAACCACATTTCTACAGCCATCAGATGTTTTTCAGCCTGGCTGCTCATTGTCCAAGCTTCACATCCATATAAAAGTACAGGTTCTATGTAACACCTCAACACTCTTTTCCTCGTTTCAATTGACATCTTTTTATTGGTCAGTATGTTTTTCATCTTGCTAAAGGCTACTTTTGCCATGGCGATTCTTGTTCTAATCTCTTCAAGGCATCTCCCATCAGATGTTATTACTGTTCCGAGATAATTGTACCTATTCACTTGTTGAAGAATATTCCCATTTACTTGTATATTACACTGTGGTATTTCGTTATTCCTAGTGACGACCATGATCTGTGTCTTTTTACAATTTAATTCTAACCCTAGTTGTTCACTGTGTGTAACAACCGCATCTACTAAATTTTGCAGGTCCTGTTCATTGTCTGCAATCAAGACTGTATCAAATGCATATCTAATGTTATTGATGCATCGTTCCCCAATGTTGATTCCTTCCATATCTTCAATATTTCTGAAAATATTTTCACTGTACAGGGAAAACAGATCTGGAGACATTACACATCCCTGTCTCACACCTCTCTTAATAGGCTGATATTGGCTTATTTCATTATCAACTCTTATGGCAGCTTGTTGTTTCCAATATATGTTTTTTACAAGTCTAAGGTCTTTCCCATCAATTTGTAGATCTTCAAGCATCCTTATCATGTTGACATGTCTCACTTTATCAAAAGCCTTTGTGTAGTCAATAAAGCAAAGGTGTAGATCTTTGTTTACTTCTATAGAACGTTCGATTACGGTTCTCAGTATATACACAGCATTTACTGTACCCTTGCCTTCTACAAACCCACATTGTTCTTCTCCTATTTCAGGTTGTATTTTCCTCCTCACTCTTTGCATGATAATTCTTAGCAAAATCTTCGTGATGTGACTCATTATACTAATTGTTCGATGTTGATCACATTCCAAGGTTCACTGCCGTACAGCCAAATCAGGTCCTTAGTAACAACAAGTCGGTCGCTCTGTCTGACATTAAGTGAATGTGACATATAGATACAGCCTTGATAGTTTGTCCCTATGGGATTCCATCGTCTGCTTGTCATAGTTTAGCCGAGTGCCATTAGTTCTATGAGTTGTTGAGTGGGTTCTCTGCATCCAATACTTAACACGTACATGTCCGTGATTGTTATATCTGTGATCCAGTCTGTAATCCTCGTACAGCTTCAATAGAAACTCCTGTAGCGTAGTGGCTGGACGTTGACCTGACGACTCTTAGATCACGGGTTAGTATCCTTATTAACTTGACCAGTATATGTCTTCGGGCAGATGGAAACAACGAGTCTTGTTTAACTCGAAACATTACCAGTCCTGTTTAGGACTAACTCGGCTTGTTGGAGCTGGCTGCTAAATACTTGTACCGGATGAGGAAGCCAGTTTCAGGCCAACCCTTCTTACGGGCTTCTTACACCATGTATGGACAGTTACAGTTACTAATCTTTCCTTCCCATGTCTGCCCGTGTTGAGGATGAAACCCCGAGTCTCTAATATAGAAGACGGTTATCGTAACCTCTCGACCACCCGAATATAAAGACAACACTACAGGTTATTTAGAACTTTTAAAATTGCAGGGCAAAATTAAAGAAAATTTGAAGTTGTTGCAGGCATAATTGAACCGAATACGCGCCGTATCAAGTGCCGTATGCTATATCTGGTTAAGGGATGGAATGCAGGAGGGAATTATGTAAGAGGTCGCGAGAATGCTTCATAAGTGCTGGCTCATAAGTGGATAGAGCAGTCTACAGTTTTATCTACGCCCATCTGAAAGAATGCCATTAAGTTGTTGATGCTTGAATTATGAGAGCTGCTGGTTGCATGCCAACAGCTTCAAGTACTTCAAGGAAGTGGTAGGCGGTCGGGCCTGGCTTCTCCGTTTATATCTTAGGTGTGGGTTTCTTGGGATATATTCAGGAGATGGTAGGGGTCGGGCCTGGCTTCTCCGTTTATATCTTAGGTGTGGGTTTCTTGGGATATATTCAGGAGATGGTAGGGGTCGGGCCTGGCTTCTCCGTTTATATCTTAGGTGTGGGTTTCTTGGGATATATTCAGGAGATGGTAGGGGTCGGGCCCGGCTTCTCCATTATATCTTAGGTGTGGGTTTGTTGTGGTATGTTCAGGAGATGGTAGGGGTCGAGCCCGGCTTCTCCGTTATATCTTAGGTGTGGGTTTCTTGGGATATATTCAGGAGATGGTAGGGGTCGGGCCTGGCTTCTCCATTATATCTTAGGTGTGGGTTTCTTGGGATATATTCAGGAGATGGTAGGGGTCGAGCCCGGCTTCTCCATTATATCTTAGGTGTGGGTTTCTTGGGATATATTCAGGAGATGGTAGGGGTCGAGCCCGGCTTCTCCATTATATCTTAGGTGTGGGTTTCTTGGGATATATTCAGGAGATGGTAGGGGTCGGGCCTGGCTTCTCCATTATATCTTAGGTGTGGCTTTCTTGGGATATATTCAGGAGATGGTAGGGGTCGGGCCTGGCTTCTCCATTATATCTTAGGTGTGGGTTTCTTGGGATATATTCAGGAGATGGTAGGGGTCGGGCCTGGCTTCTCCATTATATCTTAGGTGTGGGTTTCTTGGGATATATTCAGGAGATGGTAGGGGTCGAGCCCGGCTTCTCCATTATATCTTAGGTGTGGGTTTGTTGCGGTATGTTCAGGAAATGGTAGGGGTCGAGCCCGGCTTCTCCGTTATATCTTAGGTGTGGGTTTCTTGTGGTATCTATAGGAGGTAGTAGGCGATAAAGCTAGGCTTCGTTTATATCTTAGCTGTGGGTTTCTTGCTTTCTTGGTATCTACAGGAGATTGTAGGCGGTCGAGCCCGGCTTCTTCGCTTATAACTTAGCTGTCGGTTTCTTGTGGTATGTACAGGAGGTGGTAGATGATAGAACTAGGCTTCGTTTTGATCTTAGCTGTGTATTTCTTGCTATCTGGGTATCTACAGGAAATGATAGGCGGTTGGGCTATGCTGCTCCATTAATATCTTAGCTATGGGTTTCTTGCTGTCTTGGTATCTACAAAAAATGTGTGTGTTTGTGGGCTGTTTTGGGGAGATGTGTAGGAATGTGAGTTGTGGAGTTAGTGGGACTGTTTGATGGTTGGAGGTTCGTGGTAATGGGATATCGGTAAGAGAAAGGGGAGAGGGGAAGGAGGAGAAAGATTAGAAGAGAAGGTGGGTGATGGTAGATGGAAAAAGAAAAAAGATAAAGAAAAAAAGCGAAAAAGAGGAAATTTATTAACATCATAATGTTGATAACAAAAATAACAATGCTTCTGCTGGTGATAATGGTAGTATTGATAGTAGTAGTAGTAGTAGTAGTAGTAGTAGTAGTAGTAGTAGTAGCAGCAGCAGCAGCAGCAGCAGCAGCAGCAGCAGCAGCAGTAGTAGTAGTAATAGTAGTAGTAGTAGTAGTAGTAGTAGTAGTAGTAGTAGAAGTAGTAGTAGTAGTAGTAGTAGTAGTAGTAGTAGTAGTAGTAGTAGTAGTAGTAGTAGTAGTAGTAGTAGTAGTAGTAGTAGTAGTAGTAGTATGATGCCTCTAGTAGTATTGTGATGATTATGATAACGGTGCTGTGATTATGAAAAAAACGTTATCATCACATGGTGATGAACACTAGTGATGTTAGTGATCAAAATGTTTCACGTCACAATGTGCGGACCCCAGTGATGACCGAAATTTTTTTCCACGTGGACCTCTAGTAATAAAATTTCCCCTGGTTTCTGGGTAGTGAGATCGGACTCCCGTGTGTATTGTTGCACACGTAAAATATCCCTTAGCAGTTGGAAATCGAAAAAGAGTAGCCTAAAGGCGCTGCCCGGGCAAAATTTCGAGTTAAAAATCTACCCAAAGTGTTTCAGGATCCTCACCGGTGCTACGGAGTTCGTGCACTGAGCTGAGTTTCTCCAGACTCAGGTTTGAGTTAGGAGGAGAACGGAGCACTTATGGGTTGCACCCGTGTGCCGTGATGTTGATCCGTCGACTAAACTAAACTAAACTAAACTAATGTGCGGACCAGAAATACACGACTTAATTAAACACGTTGCTTGTAAGTCAGTTCTCCCTTTTGGAAATGTGTCCACCTCGGCGGCCTCTTCGATCTACTCTTCTCTACTTCCAACTGCCGAGGGGTTGTTAACGTGCGCAGCCAGCGGAAACAGCTCCTACATTTTCGTCCTTACTTGAAAAGGTTAGACGTCCGATCCTCTTTCCCAGAAACAGAAGAGAGTATAATATCCCAGAGTTCATTAAAATTGTTGAGTACGTACAGGAACCTGGTACAAGTCTACAGACGCATTAAGCTTCCTGTGCCAGGCACGTTTTTATAGACCACTCGGTACTATGTGGGCAATGTGATCAGTACCACACCGGTCGACTTTACTTCCCAAGGTATTTTCTAGTACCCGCTGTCGGCTGAATCAACCTGATAGCTCAAGTCAATTTGGAGCATCGGAATCTTCTTCGATGTGAATCGTACTCATCACCACTGGGTCGGCAGACTAGTGTCTAGCCACTACGCTACAGCGGTTCCACCAGAGTTCCTTATTGCTACCAACCCGACGTTTTTTCCCCCTAGGCAATTGTACGTTCAGTAGTTTGCCATTGCTTTCTGAACGAGAAGTCAACATTTAAATCTAACACAATGCCACTGTAGCTAGAGACAGAGGACATACTTCAGCCCCCTTTCGTCGCTTTAACATGGCGTGGCTCTGCAGTTTGAGACTCACTGATTGTGACGTGGTCCTGTAGTTCGAGACACGTTGACTGTGACGTGGTCCTACAGTTTGAGACACATGGATGGGTTCGTGGTCCTACAGTTTGAGACACATGGATGGGTTCGTGGTCCTACAGTCTGAGACACATGGATGGGTTCGTGGTCCTACAGTCTGAGACACATGGATGGGTTCGTGGTCCTACAGTCTGAGACACATGGATGGGTTCGTGGTCCTACAGTCTGAGACACATGGATGGGTTCGTGGTCCTACAGTCTGAGACACATGGATGGGTTCGTGGTCCTACAGTCTGAGACACATGGATGGGTTCGTGGTCCTACAGTCTGAGACACATGGATGGGTTCGTGGTCCTACAGTCTGAGACACATGGATGGGTTCGTGGTCCTACAGTTTGAGACACATGGATGGGTTCGTGGTCCTACAGTCTGAGACACATGGATGGGTTCGTCGTCCTACAGTCAGAGACACATGGATGGGTTCGTGGTCCTACAGTCTGAGACTCACGGATGGGTTCATGGTCCTACAATTTGAGACACATGGATGGGTTCGTGGTCCTACAATTTGAGACACACTGATTGTGACGTGGTTCTATAGTTCGAGACACGTTGACTGTGACGTGGTCCTACAGTCTGAGACACATGGATAGGTTCGTGGTCCTACAATTTGAGACACACTGATTGTGACGTGGTTCTATAGTTCGAGACACGTTGACTGTGACGTGGTCCTACAGTCTGAGACACATGGATGGGTTCGTGGTCCTACAGTTTGAGACACACTGATTGTGACGTGGTTCTATAGTTCGAGACACGTTGACTGTGACGTGGTCCTACAGTCTGAGACACACGGATGAGTTCGTGGTCCTACAATTTGAGACACACTGATCGTGACATGGCCCTCAAGTCTTTGACAAGCTGATTTTAAAAACAAAAGCCGCTTGTCCCCTACCCACATCCTAACTCTTCTGATCTTGTCTGCCTGGGATCTCCAAGATGTAAACATCAAGCGTCCTTTCTGCCAACACGTTGTAATATTATTGCACTTATCTTTGTTTGGTTAACTTTCCCTCCAGACCTTTGATCAGTCAGCATCTGGGAGAGGGTAACATTTTCTGGGCGACCAAATATTCCTGCGTTTTCTGATCCTGTCTTGTCTAGGCCGTTGGTGAGGGGAGGAGGGTTTGAGCCGTGTTTTTATCCTTGGAATTCCCAGACTCGGTGTTTCTTCTTTTGAGTTTTCTGTGCATTTTTTGTTCGTTGTCTCTGTTTGTTTTCTGGGTTAGCTAATATTATTATCGTTATTGCAACTGTCTGTCTGTCTGTCTGTCTGTCTGTCGGTCGGTCGGTCGGTCGGTCGGTCGGTCGGTCGGTCGGTCGGTCGGTCGGTCCGTCCGTCCGTCCGTCTGTCCGTCTGTCTGTCTGTCTGTCTGTCTGTCTGTCTGTCTGTCTGCCTGTCTGTCTGTCAATCTAAATTTTTCTCCAATCACAGTTGGTGTATTAACGTTGCTTTTGTTTACTTCTATAATTATATTCTTCCTATTCGTCTACCACATTTTAAAAGTTTCAGGTTTGCACTTAATTGTTTATTCATTGACCTTATCTCAAATACGACACAATATTGAAGAGTAAATGTATCACCCGAGAAGCTTTGCCTTAAATTTGTCATTTATCTGTTTCGTTATGAGAAGTTGTTACATATTATTGAAATTTTCTTTGCCAATTCCGATTCTCTTTTTTTTTTCTGACTCACATCTTCCATAATCTGTTATCAAATATTCCAGGTGCATGAAATCACTGATGTGTTCAAGTATTCTTCCCATCGACTGTAACTGTCAAAATTGAATTAGTACTATCTCCCTGGTAGGCATAGTTTTTATTTTCTTTATGTTTATGTGTAAGCAGCGTTTGTTATTGATGGTTTGTGCTTGTTGTACCAGTCCTTGCACATCTTGTTTCATCAAATAAAACTTGATCAGCTGCATATTGTATGTTGTTTATTGATTTTCCTGTAATGTTGGAAACTATTCTGTCTCTCTCTCTCTCTCTCTCTCTCTCTCTCCTCTCTCTCTCTCTCTCTCTCTCTCTCTCTCTCTCTCTCTCTCTCTCTCTTCTCTGTCTGTCTCTGTCTTTGTCTCCGTCTGTTGTTTCTGTGTGTGTGTGCGCGCGCGTGTGTGTGTGTGTGTGTGTGTGTGTGTGTGTGTGTGTGTGTGTGTGTGTATTTTGAGCTTATTCTCTGTATTAATATTGTATATGCTTGTCTCTCACCTCTCTTTGTATTTCTATGAGGTGATACCCACTTTCCTGTCTATAATGTTGCTTGTCACGCTCAGTATTAGTTTGTTATGATTCTTCTCGCCTTCCTGTTCAGCAAATTTCATTAATTTATCACGAATAACGCTACCGAAAGCATGTTTACAGCATATAAAACACAGATAATACGTTTTTAGCCTCTATGTTTTCTTCTGCAAGTGTTAAAAAACGAAATATTGCTTCTGATGTTTCACTTGTCTCTCGAAAACAAAGTCTCTCTTCTGAAGCTTCCCTATCTGTTTTATTTTGTGTTCTGTCAAGTATGATCTCTAGTTGTTTGTTCAGCGTGCGGCTCTCATACTGATTATTTTAAAACGTGAGCACTCAGTTGCTCCTGATACTGTGAACAATGTTGTGAAATTGTGTGTTTTCATGTTTTCTGGCACGAAATTTGCATTGTGCATCTTTTTCTCGTGGTCTTGAGCTGGGGAATAAAGGCCTCTGGCTAGAGCACTCGTCGCGAAGGGTGCAGGTTAGGGTTTTCTTTTTGCCATTGACGGAAAATAATTCACATTTTAGCCAGTTGCTCCTCATCATTCTCATCATCTTCATCATTCTCATCATCGTCATCATTCTCATCATCCTCATGATCCTCATAATTCTTATCATTCTCATCATTTCCATCATCCTTATCGCTTTTATCCTCATCATTCTAATCTTCCTGATCAATCTCATCATCCTCATCATTCTCATCATCCTCATCATTCGCCTCATCCCCAACATCCTCATCATTATCTTAATCCACATCATACTCATAATACTCGTCATTCTCATAATCCTCATAATTCTTAACATTCTCACATTCTCATCATTACCATAATCCTCAGCATACTCACCACCCTCATCATACTCATCATCCTCATCATTCTCACCATTCTCATCATTATCATCATTTTCATCATCCTCGTCATTCTTATCATCCTCACCATTCTCGTTATTCTCATCATCCTCATCATTCTCATCATCCTCATCATTTTCATCACTTCATCATTCTCACCATTCTAACCATTCTCATCATTCTCACCATCCCCATCATCCTCATCATTATCATAATCATCATCATACTCATCATCTTTATCATCCCCATCATCCTCATCATTATCATGATCCTCGTCATACTCATTATCCTCGTCATACTCATTATCCTCATCATTCTCATCATTCTTCTATAAAACCACATCTCCGCAGCTACCAGATAGTTCCTCCCCTGTCTGCTATAAATAACTGACAACTATTCGCTTCCGTACATCAGGATTGACTCAATATAGCGCTACATATCACATCATACCTCTACGATTTTATCTACTGCACATGTCTCGAGGTTTGTTGGGTCTCTGTAGATATTTTCTTTTTTACGTGTTTGTATTATTTTCTTTATAATATTTTATATTTTCTATTCTTTCTTTGTCAGAATAACCTTCGTTATTGGTTATTGTGAGTTAATTATATATTTTGTAATTACATAATTTGCCTACATATGTCATCATAAGCAAGTACCTTGCCGACTGGCTTGGGCGATCATGCTTCTCCACAAACTGTGATGTCCAACGGCATTGATCAGTTCATATGTTGACTCCCTACCGTCTCATGACACCAGACTTTCATTGTTTTTCTGTCGCTGAATTCCTCTATCTCTCTTTCCACAAATCTTGCCAGCTGTCACTACATGTTCCAGATTTTGTCTTCTCATAGTGTGGCCAACAAATGATGACTGCCTCTTTCTGATGTTTATAATAAGTTCTCTTTGCGAATCCCCCCCCCCCCCCACCCCCCTTCCTCAACATGTCCTGATTGCTTATCTTGGCTGTCCGAGGAATTTTCAGCATTCTTCTACAAAAGCACATCTCCAATGCCTCCAGGGGTGTTTTCTATGGATGTTTTCTAGGGCTGTTTTCCAGGATGATTAAGTGGTAAATAGAAACGGACACTTTTACAGGCATTAATGAGACAAGGCACATGATGTGAGACCTACACTAATATAGATCACTTGGTACTCGGTGGGTGAGGGGATGAGTAGCACGCCGGCCGCCTTTAGTTTGTAATATAATTGATGACGACCTGCCTATATACCCGACGAAGATATTAGTATTGGCGTGGTCAGGTTTGTTGTAAAACTTCCATTGGATATCTCCATAAATGCTGCCTTCTCCTCCCATGGATCACACATAGATATCTTCATAACTGCCGCTGTCTCCTCCCATAGATCACAATATATATCTCCATAACTGCCTCTGTCTCCTCCCTTAGATCACAATATATATCTCCTTAATTGCCGCTGTCTCCTCCCATATATCACACATAGACATCTCCATAACTATCGCAGTCTCCTCACAAAGATCACACATGAGAAATCCCAGCACAGCTCAAAAACTTCGTTGCACCAGCCGGAATCTAAATGCCTCTATAGCAAAACCACATATGTATAGCACAAGCATACGTGTATAGCACAACCACATTTGTTAGCACAACCACATATGTATAGCACGAGCACACATGTATAGCACAAGCACACACATATATAGCATAACCACATATGTATAGCACAAGCACATATGCTATAAATTTGCTACTGGTTTTTTTTCTAATTTTTAAATTTTTCTCAGGCAGTGGATTTTTTTGGCCTGCTCTGTTTTATTTCCAACCGCCCATAGATTTGTAACAAGACCAACGTGTGAGTCTTTCGCCCTAGACCGAGAGGACTAGACGTCCGATACACTACCTCGGATTCGGTGGGGGGAGGGGGGGGGGGGGGGGGAGAAGGGACAATACCACCCTCATTCTTATTCTGTAAAAATGCACACAGTCAACATTTTTAGACGAATCTAGTCTGTTTGAGTTAGAGGCGGACGCCACATCCACTGAACCACACACGCGCTAAGTTATTATGAATTATAAGGCAACTTTCTTTGCGCTAACATTTGGCTTTATATCATTGAAACTGGCATGCATGCCAAATTGCACAATGTGTATATAAGTATATCCTCTACTCGGGAAATGTTTCCTTCACAGATATGGAAGAAAGTGGAAGGAAGAGATCAAACAACGTCAAAGACTCTCGCTTGTTGATCTAGCCAAACATCGCGCTAACCATTCTGTTGTTGCACGCATCACTTCTAGCGATGAATGAAACGCCAGTTTAGTGTACCCCTCCGTGCTGCACGTTAGGTACGAATACCGGGGCTTTGTTGCTGGAAAACTCATTTTGATACACCCTCAAATATGCCTTTCTTCTCCCAAGTGTGCCGTTACATTCTTTCTTATAATGGGGATTTTCTTTATTTCAATTTCATTTTCTAAAGAAAAAAGTGCAAGTTTGTTGTAGTAATTGTCTTTTTTCGTGAGTTCTATTTCTGAAGGTTATTCGCATACTTCACAGCAGATATTTAGTTCTTGTGATGTTATGGAAGATCTTTCAGTCTGATGGTCTATGGGCACAGTTATCTTGGGGCTTCAAATGAAAACCTTAAAAGTGTGATATACATTTTTTTAAAAAATACAATAACCATGCCATTGTCTTCTTCTTCTTCTTCTTCTTCTTCGTTCATCCGGAGTTTTTTTTCGGATGTGATTGCGTTGTGCCTGTTTACAGCAGAGCTGCGTTCTTGCGCCGTTAGGCCGACACATCCGACTTCTGCGGGCATTTGTTGACCGGGTTAACCTTCCCGGGGGTTTCTTAGGACGTTTGACTCTCACTGTTGTGGTGTTATCCCCCATCCCAGCTGGTCCATATAGAACAGCCAAAGATCCTGGTCAGCCTTCAAGGGAAGGCAGGGGCAGACCATGGGCATTCCCCGCCATCCAAGGAGGCTTCCATACTTGCAGAGCCGATACATAGCGCTCTGGTACTGGGCTCACCCAAGGAATCGTCACGTCCTGCACATGGCTGCTTAGCCTCACTTCCGTATATTGGGCCTTCCGTTCACCATAGGCTGTTCTTCCGGAAACCAGAAGTATGCAGTCTGCAGATGACATCCACACAGTGAGCTTTCGATTCGGACTTTCCACGTAATGGATTTGCTATCCAAGCAATATTCCATTTCATGCCACTAGGACACTTTTCCACCTTTTATGAAGCCCACACAATGGGCTTTTGATTCGGACTTTCCACGTAATGGATTTGCTATCAAGCAATATTCCATTTCGTGCCACTAGGACACTTTTCCACCTTTTATGAAGCCCACACAGCGAGCTTTCGATTTGGACTTTCCACATAATGGATTTGCTATCCAAGCAATATTTCATTTCATGCCTCTGGGTCTTCATGCACCTTTAAATGTCAACCTGTATGTAGTTAAAGTAAGCTGCGGTCAACTTGAGCTTGTTGATATCTCCATAGAGCTTGTCCTCAAATGAAGCAGGTGTGGGCCAAAATATCTTTCTCTGTTCTGCATACGTTGGGCAATCCTGCAGCAAATGTTTTGCTGTCATTTTTCCAGTTCTACAATTACATTCATCAGTATCTCCTATCTTTAGTTTATTGAACAAGTGGTATTTCAGCCTGTTATGTCCTGTGCGGAGTCTGAAGATTGCTACTTGTTCTCTTCGGTCGAGTTTGTAATATGCATCATCCTTCTGATGGCCTGGATGCTCAGATTCCCATTTGGTTCTATAAGTGCTTTTTATCAACCTCTTTGCCTCATTATAGGTTATGTCTATGTCAGGCTGTGGTAGTCGTCCGCCCTCTTTTGCCAGTCTGTCAGCCTCTTCGTTTCCAGGTATACTGCAATGTGATGGGATCCACTGTATTACAACTTTTTTGGATTTCTGGCATAGACCATGGAGTGCTGCTCTTAGGTCAGTTAGTTCTGTGCTGTTATTGCTCTTGAGTATTGAGACAGCTGACTTTGCATCTGTGAAGATAGCTATTTGCTTCTCTTTATTTTCCTCCATCAGGAGCATTTCTGCTGCAGTTTTCAAAGCCTCTACCTCCGCTTTGAAGTTACTTGAAAATTTTCCAGTTGCCATTGAATGTGTTTTTTTCACTCCATTTTTTAAATTTAGGAGAATTCCTCCTCCTCCATTCTCTATTGAATTTTTGGCTGATCCATCTGTATATGCATGGGTCCAATTGCTGCTTGGGTAATGTTCTTTTATGTAGTTTAGGGTTATTTCTCTTCTTTCGGTTTCATGCTGAGTGTTCTTTTTCTCAATACCAGGAATGTTTTCTATCATCTCAGGCAGTTGCTGCTGTCTCCAAGCTGGGAAGTTGTGTGCATTGTGTATGGGCTTGACTGTTGATATGTTAAGTATAGGATCTGCCCTAATCCTTCGTTTTGCAGTTTCTACAAAGTTGCTACGCTTCAGTCTTCCCTTTCCAAAACCATTAAATCTGTTGTACATAGGGTGGTCTGTCAATCTTCTAAATTTTTCTGCTTGTTGCTGGGCTCTGCTATCTCTTCTATCCTGCATTGGTTGTAAACAAGTGATCTTTTCTAGTTCATTAATAGGCGTTGTCTTCAGGCTTCCAGTTATGATTCGCATTCCTTGGTTTTGGACTCTACTTATTTTGTTAAAGTTTGACTTAGCTGCTGTTGCCCAAGCTGCAATGCCATATTCCAGTACTGGCCTCACCCGTCCAGTATATAACTTCTTGAGAACTTTCTCATCTGCTCCCCACGTTGTACCAGCAAGCTTTTTCATGATTGCCATTCTCTGCCTTGCTCTTGTTCGATTTTTCTCAACCTGTGTCTTCCATGTCAGGCGACGATCAAAGGTGACTCCTAGATAGTTTGGATTTTCTTCATGGCGCAATATTTTTCCATTCAATACCAGCTTAGGTTGCTGAGTTTTATTTGAGAGGGAGAACACTGTGCATGTTGTTTTCTCCTCACTTATCTTCACTAGCCATGATTTTGACCAGTCCTCTAGCGCTAATAAGGCTTGCTGTATTCTGCTGTTAGCTGTACTAATATATTCTTCAGATGTCCATATGGCTAGGTCATCTGCAAAGGAGGATGTGTGTACTCTGGCTGGAAAATTTTCTGTGATGTCATTTATATATGCTAGGAATAATGTTGGTGAAAGAACTCCTCCTTGGGGGACACCTTGCTCCAGCAGCATCATTTTGCTTGTTTGTCCTTGTACTTTTGTCCTGGCAGTTCTGTTCTCAAGGTAGTGGCTGATCCATTTATACATTTTTCCACAAACATGCATGTTTTGCAGTTTTACTTTCAGTCCTTCCTTCCATACTTTATCAAATGCTTTTTCTAAATCTATCCAGACTGCTAGTGTGTGCTTTTTCTCTTGGAAGGCATCCTCTATTTCCTGAGCTATATAGGTTATTTGATCTTCAGTGGATCTGTATTTTCTGAATCCTGCTTGGTGTGGTGTTAAGAGTTTGTTTTCTTCCAGATGCCATGTTAGCCTGCCATTGATAATGCGTTCCATTAATTTTCCTACACAGCTCAGTAGACTGATAGGTCGATAGCCATTTGGTTCTTCCAGGTCTTTTCCTTTCTTTGGGACTGGTATTAGTATAGCTTCCTTCCATGCCTGTGGGACTATTCCTCTCTTCCAGCTGTTATTTAGGACTGCTAGTAGTTTCTTCTTTGCCTTGGTGCCTAGTCCTATTAGCATTTCATTTGTGATTCCATCCTTTCCTGGTGATTTCTTCTTTTTTAGGGTATTCATTGCCTGTTCCATTTCTTCCATTGTTAGATTTGCCATCATATATTCTGCTGCTGTCTCTGTATTTCTATGATGTATCTGTTTGTCTTTGATTGCTTTCTTCTGTTCGGTTGTAATATCAATGTGGTTTGCATTTGCATAGTGTTCCATTAGTGCATTTGCAGCCTTTTTGCCTGTAAGCAAGGCATTTCCTTGTTTAATTGTTATTTGTTTGTTTCTAGGTCCTTCATTGTTCATGGCTTTCACTAGTTTCCATAGTTTGTTTCCATCCCTGTCAAAATTCAGGTTTTCTGTTTTTTCCCTCCAACAATCTCTTGTTGTTTGATTTACTGTTCTTTTATATTTTGCTGAGATGGCTTTGAGAGAGATGTTTGCTTCAATTGTTTGTTCTCTCTCTGCTGTCTTCCTGGCATCTTCAACTTTGTCCTCCAAACTTTGTAGTTCTTCAGTCCAGTATGGTTTGTAATTTTTCCTCGCTCCTCTTGGAATGGACTCAGTGGCTGCCTGTATTATCGCTCTGTTTAGACTTTCCACCATTTGCTTTATGTTGCCATATCGTGTATTTATGTTTTCACAATATTTGTCTGTTAGTATGGCAAATCTGTCCCAATCTGCTCGTTTGTAATTCCAGCGGGGCAAGGGCTTTTGCTCCTGTGGAACATACTCCATATTCATTTCAAGCTTGATTGGTCTGTGGTCACTACCTGCTAATTGGTCCAGCACATGGCGATCGATTTTGTGGAGGATGTCTCCTGTGCAGAAAGCTAAGTCTGGAGTAGAAGTGGTAAGCCATCTTCTGGAGTAGAAGCTCGGTGTGTCATCCGCTTTGTTGAGTAGATGGAGATTTGAGTCTATTTCCCAGTCCTCCAATTCATCTCCTCTTTTGTCAGTATCTGGGTATCCCCATCTTTCTGAACGGCTATTAAAGTCTCCGACAATAATGCAGTTTGTGTCAGTTATTTTCATGTTTGAGAGTGTAAGGTCCTTATCTGCTGGGCTATACAGATTGTAGATTCTTATTTTCACGTCCTTTATCATTATATCAACACCTATAATTTCCGTTTGGTTGTCAGAGATCACAGATACTTCGCTGCAAGGTATTGTATTTCGTGTAAGTATTAGAACTCCTCCTTTGTGTCCTTCGCGGTCGAAACGTGTGGCCTGATATCCTCTGACTGAGAATTTGTGATTGGCGTTGAGGTGTGTCTCTTGAATGCATGCCACATCTATTCTATCTTTATGAAGACGCTGTGTTAGGGAGTCTTTCTTCTTGTAAACTCCTTCGGCATTCCACTGTAGTATGTTGAGTGTCCGGGGTATTTGGTCAATAGCTCTTAACCTACTCCTCTGTGCCTTGACTCCACAGCACAGGGGAAGGTGACCACCAGTAGTCATGGGTGGACCCCCTCGAGGCAGGGGGCCCGGCACTATCACCGCCTGATGGGACTTCACGGGATTAGCACCATATCGATTAATTTTGATTTGTGACATCATGAATTAAGTTACGTTGCACTGCTTTGTCAAGCCTGTGGCTCAGTACATCCGATTTCGACAAGCATTTATTCGGGATGCTTTCCCTAGCCTTTGACTGTCCCCAGTCTACCTACAAGGCAGCAGGTTTCACGTTGCACTGCTTTGTCAAGCCTGTGGCTCAGTACATCCGATTTCGACAAGCATGTATTTGGGGTGCTTTCCCTAGCCTTTGACTGTCCCCAGTCTACCTACAAGGCAGCAGGTTTGTGTGTCTCTTCGTCTGGTCCCTCTCCCTTGACCTGTCCGACATGGGTGGCCCTACCAGTAGCTGTGCTACCGTCGGCATAGCTCTTGGGGTCATTGGGACGCACAAGCCCCTCTACCTCGTCACGGTGGACACACAGCAGAGGGGATGCCATTGTCTTATAACCTGTCAGTATTGTTGTAAAGGATGTCAAAAGCGTTCAGCACGTGACATCATGGTTCATACGAATACAGTAACGTCATAAGGATAGTTTAAAGATGACCGCCCCACTATTGACATGCACCAAAGAGGAGCAGCGTTCTGTTATCCGATGTTTGATTTATAAAGGTGTGAAACATATAGAAATTCATCGGTGAATGAAGGTCCAGTATGGTGATGCATGCATGACTGTCAGACCAGCAAGTGCATGAGTGGAATAAGAAGTTTCAAAATGGCGTGAATTTTGTGACAGACTGTTCACGACCGGGTCAGGCACACCGAGTAGTGACCACAGAGTCGATTTTTCTAACGAATCCAAGCACTTTATCAGCACTCGAGGGCTTACATTGAACGCAGTGGGTACTACATCGATAAATGATATATTTGTTCTTTACTTTTTCAGAATATATTCATCTAAAATAAAACATTTAAGGTTTTCACTTGAAGCTTCCTCGTAGATAATTTGAGTACCCCACTTACTTCTTTGGCTGTCTAAGCATACCAATGAATCCTTTGGCCTATTATAGAAATGAAGCCTAGCCAGCATGGCGAATAGGCAGGCGGGTTGGAAAGGCCTTGAAGTGCTGATTGTCTCCTTGCACGGGTTACTAGTGCATTTTCACCATTTTTGGACTTGCATGACCAGGTTTCGTCGTACAGCTTCTGAGATGAGTTTTTGGTGCGACACTGTGGACAGTGCATTTCTTTCTAAATGCTTTTTGTGTTTATTGTTTATATGCATGGTGACTGTATTCAGTGCAGATTCAGAAAATGCAGACAGCTAGCTGCCGGCAATCCGACGGTTGCTTGATGTCTTATTCTTCTTCTGCGTTCATCCGGAGTTTTTTTTTCCGGATGTGATTGCGTTGTGCCTGTTTACAGTAGAGCTGCGTTCTTGCGCCGTTAGGCCGACACATCCGACTTCTGCGGGCATTTGTTGACCGGGTTAACCTTCCCGGAGATTGCTTGATGTGATAAAGTGTGTTCGGACTCAGTATGGTTGCTGGGACTGATGTCTCCTTCGACAAAGAACTCCATATAGAAATGAAGGACGGCTTGTTGTCAGTATCCTGGCGATTTGGTCTCGTAGAAGATATTGTTTCCTTCACGAGTTCACGTAGGAAAATGATCAGCATTTCACGTGGTTATTCGCTGGCACGGGAATGGAGTACTTATGGGGCGACCAGTTGGCTCATTAACTGGAACCGTATGGCAACTACTACTACTGCTATTACTACTGCTACTACTATTACTACTTAGGGGCTGAGTGGTCTCGAGGTATGGTGTCCGCCTCGAGTGCTGGAGGTCCCGGGTTCAAGCCCCTGTGAGGGCCGGGATATTTTTCACGTGGACTTCTAGGAACAATATTTCCCCTGGTCTCTGGGCAGTGAGATCGGACGCCCGTATTTATTGTTGCGAGCGTAAACAATCTTCGGCAATTGGAAATCAAAAAAGAGTAGCGCTAACGGCGCTGCCAGGGCAAAATTTCGAGTTAAACATCTACCCAAAGTACTTCAGGAACCTCGTCGGTGCTATCGGAGTTCGTGCACTGAGCTGAGATTCTCCGGACTCAGGCTTGAGTTAGTAGTAGAACGGAGCACTCATGGGTTACACCCGTGATGTTGATCCGTCGAATAAAACTAACTACTACTACTACTACTACTACTACTACTACTACTACTACTACTACTACTACTACTACTACTTACTACTACTACTACTACTACTACTACTACTACTACTACTACTACTACTACTACTACGACTACTACTATTACTACTACTACTACTACTACTACTACTACTACTACTACTACTACCACCACCACCACTACCCTTTGTACTTTTATGAACTGACTGACTGATTACAACCGTAAACCCTTTGTCTGTTCGATATTGACAATTATATTTTCTTCCGTTAAAGTGCATGTCCTTTGTTGCGATCAGCTGCAGTCCCAAGTTGATTTACTAGGCAACGTTACATTGACTAGTTTGCCATTACTTTCTGAACTAGAAGTCAACGTTGAAGAACAACTTAATGTCCGTGTGTGGATTGAATCCACTACACCATCGTCAGCGCACTGAAAGTTTCAGCATTGAACCTCACAGCCACACTGGCCTATCTATATAAGCCACTGCCTCTTCTACCGCTGAACTGTCATGTCATCACGATGTTCCCCAATACCTGCCTGTCAGGGACTTTTATATATGACCAAAGGTTCGTGTTCACTAACAGGCGTGAAAACACTCACACACACATAATGAGTGTACAAACACACGGCGACATAACTCAAACACTTTAATCGCACTTCTCAAAACAGCAGTCACATCAGGCATCGCTCAAAGTCAGCGAAAATGCCATTTCCAGAAACATACAATGCAATATATCAATTCATAAATACAATAGAATATAACACTCACTCAATTTTTACTCTACTCAACAAAGCATACAGGCTTTCTTCCATCAAGCATCGACCCATACATAGCAACACTCTTTCACGTCCGTCCAGTCTCGAGGTCCTAGGCTGTCTGAGCTACCAGTAGTGATTCCTCGTTGCCCTGCTTTCCGCTCTCGTGGCCTTCGTGCACCACGCTGACCCCTGGCCATGCACTGCGTAGTAACTGTTAGTCAAGTTCACGGTCGTACCTGGTCGTTGCCGCCAGGCGGGGGAGATGAAGACTCGGAGATTCTGACACTCTCCGCCGCCCCCTCTTATGAAAGGTATACCCTTTCATTACTGGTGTTTATAGTTGAGTTAAGTTAATAACATAAAGTCAGAATCGACCAACTGTTTGTCATGTTAGGTGACTCTTTGGTAATTATTGACGTTTACTGGGTAGTTGCATGATATATCTTTTCATCAAGTACTTTCCCCTAGTTGGATTTGTACCTTGGTTGATAATGGACTCAGCCAGTCCGGTATTTCTCCGCGACTAACGCTATCTTTCAAGCAACGCACTACCCCACGACAAAAGAAAAAAAAAAACTCACAAAATAACATGTCAGGCCTTAAATCATCTTCCTTATAAGATGACTTCAGCATTAGACACCCACCGATATGATCGGATAGTCTAATGTTGGTCCTCAACTTTAGTACTTATATTCCACGCATAGTTGATGTTACATGGTGATGTGTAGTCGTTTTGGCTACTATGAACAAGATAATATATGCATGCTTACATTTTCCCAATATTTCAAATCGTTTCCCCTTAGATGTAATGGTGAAACGTTATGGGAGGTAATTTCTAAATTCTTTCAAAAAAAAAAATAAAGTACATTTGTAAGTTATATTCTAAGCGTCATAGTTTGATATTTATTTTCAACAGTGACATAGTTGGCACCATTGAGAAAAAATTAATCAATCAATGATTCTTAGATCACAAATATATAAATCCTTCATACAATTAAATATATGTAAATTTAGTATCACAAAGTTACCTCAAGTGTCATTCTGTGTGTGTGAATGTTTTCACGCCTGTTAGTGAACACGAGCCTTTGGTCATATATACAAGACCCTGACAGGCGAATCCACTACGACTTCTGAAGTACTTGTAATTGACGTCCCCAGATCAAGGACGAGAAGTCAACATTCTGCCCAACTAACAGGGGGATGGGTTGAATCGTTACCTCGACATCAGCACACCGGATGCTTAAGAACGAGCGCTCTTATCCATTCTGCTCTGCTGCCCTCCATTAAGTAAAATAGATTTATTACATAAAATACTTTTTTAATTTTCGACACGCAACTAATGCCTGATCTTTTCTTGCCATAATCTCTGACTCACGTCATGCAATGATGCTCCCAAATATTTGAATTTATTCACTTGTTAAATCATGTTCCATTTTATTGCTATATCACATTATGATGTTATCATCTTTCTTTGATATAACGATTGCTTGTGTTCTCTTCGTGTTCAATGAAATGCCTTTGTTCGCAGTATCCATTTCCACATTGTTCAATAGTTCTTGCAAATCTGGAGCTATCAAAACTGTATCACCCACACAATGCACATCTTATATAGTACAACCTCCAACTCGTATTTCTGGTCTGTCTTTGATCTCTTTCGGCTTTCATTCTCTACAGAGAGAAAAGAGATCCGGTGACAAAACATATCCTTATATTACACAAACATACACAAACACAATCATAAACAATACACATCTCCAAGGTGGCCCATTGTTATATTAGTCAACGTGCGCACCTAGACCAGCATTGTATTATCATATTGAGCATTACTTCTTCAATTAAATAGAAATACATGTGGGCAAACAATTTAATTTGCTTCTTGTCTTATTTCGTTTGTTAGTTCTTGTTTCGTTGTCAGACACGGCTGAGGCCTGTGTCTGTTTTGCTTTGTTGTATGGAGTGCCAATCTTGTCTTCTGAACACCCACATTTCTAAGCTTTGTATTCGTTTCTGAGTGTAACAACGCAAGAAAATAGGAAAGCTACGTTCTCTTGTTTGGGGAGGTAAAGAATGCTGTTTTGAATGAATGAATGAATGAATGAATGAATGAATGAATGAATAAATGAATGAATGAATGATTAAATGAAGGAATGAATGAATGTATGAAGTCAAGCAGCGCCGTTCAATACGACACAAAGAGGAGCAATAACTGATGAACCAAATGCTAGACTTGTGTAACACTGAGCTGGGTCTGCACTAGTCACTGGATCGTCATAAGATAAATCTTAGAGTAGAAGAGCAAAGACAAACATAAATATGATTACAAGATTAGTCTACATCCCAGGGTAGAAGAGGAAAGACAACCATGATCAGAGGGTTAATCTACATCACAGGGTAGAAGAGGAAAGACAAACATTATCATTAGAATAATGTGCATCCTAGGGTAGAAGAGGAACGACAACCATGATCATAAGGTTCATCTACATCCCAGGGTAGAAACAGAAAGACAAACATTATCATTAGATTAATATACATTCCAGGATAGAAGAGGAAAGACAGCTTGACCATACGATTAATTTACATCCCAGGGTAGAAGAGGTAAGACAAATGTGATCATAAAATTAATCTACATCCCAAGTGTAGAAGAGAAAAGACAAACATCGTCATAAGAAAAACCCTAAATCTGAGTGTAAAAGAGTAAACACAAAGATGAGCATCAGACGCATCTTCAGTACATGTTATTGTCAGTCATTTACTGCCTATATAGAGTATCTTGCGGTGTATAGTTGGGGGGGGGGGGGGGGGGGGGAAGTGGTCTTGAGCCTCAAAAAAATGTCACATCACATATCATAAGTTATTTATTATAATCCACAGGAAAACAAAAGTAGCCCAGTGTCAAATCTCTGGTCAAGGAGATAAGACATGATCCATTTTGTTTTCTTGCTGTCCCTCGTGAGATTTAACTTGAATCTGGGTGAATATAAGTTGGCAGATTTTCTTGTATGTTGCTGCCAAATATGGCGATGTGAGCTATCTCAATAGGGAGGGTTGGGGGGGGGGGGGGGGCAGGAAATGACGGGTAACTCTCAGTATGTCAGATTTGTTACAGAGTAAATTCTGTCGTTTTCTTTGTTGTCTTCTTTTGTTTATCATCGTTTTCTTGCGTTCGTTTTATTTCCCCTCTTTTTTTAAATTTCGTTAACGCACTCTCTTTCTTTAATATTTTTTCCGTCATTTCCTTCATAATTTATATTTTTGTTACTTTCTTTCTTGTGTCTTCCTTTTCTTTCTTTCTTTCTTTCTTCTTTCTTTCTTTCTTTCTTTGTTTCTTTCTTTTTGTTACTTTCTTATTCCATCATTCTTTCTTGCATTCGTTATTTTTCTCTGCCTTTATTTTTATCACTCAACCTGTTTTCCTTTCCTACGTCATTTCTTTCCTAATTTCTGACTTTCGTTATTTCGTTCTTCCATTTGTTTTTATTTTTTTTGTGTGGCTCGTTCCTTTCTTTCGTCCTTTCATTAATTTTATAAGTATGTTTATCTGTACGTCTGTTGTTGTTTTTTTTTGTGGTTTTATAATCTGTTTCTCTATTTGTCTCTCTGACATTTCATCTGTATGTTTATCTGTATGTCTGTTTTTCTGTTTCTCTATGTGCGTCTCTGACATTGCGTCTGAAGGTCGGTCGTTGCTTGTGATATCATTTGGATTTTGAGGGCTAAATAAAATTTAACAGCGCATTTAATTGTTCTTGGCAACATTTCACAAGTTGTTACTGCGATAAGTGTGGTGCTTACCTGTGGCTGGGGTTACCTGTGGCTGTATTTACCTGTGACTGGGTGTATACGTGGCTGGATTTATCTATTGCTGGATGTATCTATTGCTGGATTTATCTATTGCTGGATTTATCTATGGCTGGATTTATCTATTGCTGGATTTATCTATGGCTGGATTTATCTATGGCTGGATTTATCTATGGCTGGATTTATCTATGGCTGGATTTATCTATGGCTGGATTTATCTATGGCTGGATTTATCTATGGCTGGATTTATCTATTGCTGGATTTATCTATTGCTGGATTTATCTATTGCTGGATTTATCTATGGCTGGATTTATCTATGGCTGGATTTATCTATGGCTGGATTTATCTATTGCTGGATTTATCTATGGCTGGATTTATCTATTGCTGGATTTATCTATTGCTGGATTTATCTATTGCTGGATTTATCTATTGCTGGATTTATCTATTGCTGGATTTATCTATTGCTGGATTTATCTATGGCTGGATTTATCTATTGCTGGATTTATCTATGGCTGGATTTATCTATTGCTGGATTATCTATTGCTGGATTTATCTATTGCTGGATTTATCTATGGCTGGATTTATCTATTGCTGGATTTATCTATGGCTGGATTTATCTATGGCTGGATTTATCTATTGCTGGATTTATCTATTGCTGGATTTATCTATTGCTGGATTTATCTATGGCTGGATTTATCTATGGCTGGATTTATCTATGGCTGGATTTATCTATTGCTGGATTTATCTATTGCTGGGTTTATCTATGGCTGGGTGTATCAATGAATGGGTTTATCTGTCCCTGGGATTAACTTCTGGCTAGGATTTATCTCTGGCTGGGTTTATTTGTTCTTGCTGTGTGTTCTGATTGAATCCAAGACTGATTTACGCTTTGCTTCTGGAACCATTCACAAGAAAGAACGTGCAGAAACCTGGTTTTCTAGAACCAATACGAATAGTTAAATCACATGCATCCCGACACATATAAATAACACTATCCATCAATATATTTATCTGTGTATCTGTCAGAATGTTTATCTTTCTGCCTGCTTACCTATCTATATGTTTAGCGATTTGTTCCTCTTTCTGTCTGACTTATTGTCCAGATATTGGTAAACGCGACGGGGAGTGTATAGACGTTTTAGGAGGGTGCGTGTGTGTGTGGGGTGGTATGTGTGTGGGATGGTGTGTTTGGGGTTGTGTGTGCGGTGTGGTGTGTGTTGGGTGGTGTGAGCCTGGGGTGGTGTCTTTGTGGGGTGGTGTGTTTTATGTGGCTGTGTGTGTGGGGTGGTGTGTTTTAGGTGGCTGTGTGTGTGGGGTGGTGTGTGTGTGGGGTGGTGTGTTTTAGGTGGCTGTGTGTGTGGGGTGGTGTGTGTGTGGGGTGGCGTGTGTATGTGGTCTGTGTAAGACGGTATGTGTATGTGGTGGTCTGTGTGTGGGTGATGTGTGTGGGATGGTTTGTGTGGGGTGGCGCTTGTGTGTGGGGGTGGATATAGGTTGGGATGATGGCAGACTTACTAATGGAAATGATCGATGTGTTATAGAAGGTTATCAGTATAGTAAAATGTGTGATAACAATTGAAAGGAAAATGCTTAACCAAGTTTGAAGAGAACAATCATGGAGGGATATATGCCAGTGAAGAGAAGAATAGGAAGGTCAAAGAGAAGATGGGTGCAGGATGTGGCAGATGATCTCAAGATGTGATTATCGGATGCAGGACATCTTGCTTATGACCGAGAAGTTCTCCGGAAGGTTGTCATGGGAGCGAAGTTCTGCAAAGGACATGCTACTGAATGAATGAATAAATCCACATGCAAAAATCAGTCTAGTGCACCTGAAATAGTAGCAAGTTTATTTTCTACGTTTGAGTTCAAAGCGAGCGAATGAAAAAAAGAAAAGAAAAAGCAACGCAGATGTGATTCTTGAGACAAATGTTGTGAATGCCTTGGACTGCAATAGTAACTAACGACTATTGTATGGAAGAATCATATGGAAGTAGAACATTGCATACAACAATCATGATGGTGGAAAAACAGCGTTATTTGGTCATTTAATGAAACAAGGGGCGTTGGATAATCTCGATACTCCTGTACAAATCAGTGAGTGATGATATTGTGAACCTGTTGTTTTCTCTCTCTCTCTCTCTCTCTCTCTCTCTCTCTCTCTCTCTCTCTCTCTCTCTCTCTCTCTCTCTCTCTCTCGCTCTGTCTGTCTGTCTCTGTCTCTGTCTGTTGTTTCTCCTAGACCTAGAGGCAACCTAGAGCTATAATTCTGGATGAACTGAGATGGCGCCTTGGAGGATTATCATCAGAACAGTTGATCCAAGGACCAAGATCGTTTCAGAGACATGAAACCCTACGCCAGATAGTAAGGAACTAGATGATGATGATAAATAAAAGATTTATCGTAGATAATTGCTGTTTGTCTAGCATTATTTGCTTGATTTCACCTAGTTGGCGATTTACCAAGTATGTATCCCACGCTCCCCATATTGAACTTGTTTTATTCTTTTGTCGTTGTCAAAACAATTTCATGGCGTTCTTAATTACACCATTTTTAGCTGCTTAACTTAGATTTCCGGTCTTGTCGTTTTAGATGCGAAGTTCCGCTTCCTGCTCTGTTTGGATGAAAGCTAATCTGTCACATTTTTATGTCTCTTCGATTTACTTGTCTTCCTGACTCTTTTCTCTGAACATCACTTGCAAAAGCCAAAGCTTGCTATACATTTAACACTCTGAGTCTTTCTCTTCTCTCTCTCTCTCTCTCTCTCTCTCTCTCTCTCTCTCTCTCTCTCTCTCTCTCTCTCTCTCTCTCTCTCTCTCTCTCTCTCTCTCTCTCTCTCTCTCTCTCTCTCTCTCTCTCTCTCTTCTTTGTGTTATTTATCTTCCTCGTATATGTTTCTTATCTTATGTTTATGTTTTCTTTCATCTCTCTCTCTCTCTCTGCTCTTTCTTATTTATCTCTATCTTTTTCCAGCCTTGCATATCTCTTCTCCCTCTCTTTTATCTCATTCTTTTTTATTTCTCTGTTTCTCTATCTCCCTTATATCTCTATCTTATTTCATTCCTCTTATCTCCCCCCTTTTTTTATCTCTCTACTCTTTCTCTCTTATCTATCTTTTTATCGCTCTCTCTCTCTCTCTCTCTCTCTCTCTCTCTCTCTCTCTCTCTCTCTCTCTCTCTCCCCCCTCTCTCTATCTAATATTCCTCTCTCATCCTTTTCTCACAGATTCTTTTTTCTTTGTTTTCCTTTACCATTTACGCAATGTTTACACACCGTGTTTACATTTAATCAAAAGAAAACAACGCCGTGCAATCCCCTCTTTCACTCGCTTTCAGGAAAGGATGTTTACTCCCCACAACTCGACCAGTTATTTCCCTGTTTACATTTCATCTAACAACCTCTCTCTCTCTCTCTCTCTCTCTCTCTCTCTCTCTCTCTCTCTCTCTCTCTCTCTCTCTTTCTCTCTCTCTCTCTCTCTCTCTCTCTCTCTCAACTCACACACACACACACACACACACACACACACACTCGCCCTCCTCCTCGTGTCAATGATTATTCCATGCTTTCACTCTCTTTTTTTTTTTCTCATTTCATTGTAATTTTCCCGCTGACAAAACCGCCCTTGGCAGACGGCAAGTGCTGTCTCTATTAATCTAGACCAGTTTGTCAAGAGATTCTCAATTTTCGCCAATCTCCCGCATGTCTGTGGACTCGACCTTTCCCTACAGCGACGCCCCAAAAATTAGTTTCCCCAACATGCAAGATTGTCCTTCCCCTTTCGTCATCTGTTAATACAGTCTGGTTCCCATGGTTTCACAACCTTCTGCCCATATCGCCACACGCGATGTCATTACCCTTTTCATCTTCTGTCTTCCCATTTCTTTTCAAAGAGGATTTTCAATTTTAAATAAAATAATTTAAATATATGTTTTATTGTGTTCGAACTGTATAAGTTATATTCGAGATATAAAATCATGTATATTATTCTACAAGATCTGAATAGATTCACGCTATAACGTCACACGCATTGTCGTTTATCCTTTTCTCATCTTTCACTTCCCTTTTCTTTACAAAGAGAATTTTGAATTTCTAATAAAATAATGTCAACATATTGTTTAACACACACACACACACACACACACACACACAAGCACATATATATATATATATATATATAATATATATATATATATATATATATATATATATATATATATATATATAATAAGTATGGAATATACTTTTCACTTCTTCTGAAATATGCATTTCGTGATCAGGATGGTGGTATATACATTCACTCACGCTCAGATGGCGGCCTCTACAATGCTCAGAGATTGAAGGCTAAGACCAAAATTAGGAGGGTACTGATCAGAGAGTTGCTTTTTGCAGATGATGCTGCAGTTACGACCCACTCTGAGGAAGAATTGCAATGTCTACTATCTGCATTCTCCAATGCTTGTTCTGAATTTGGTTTAACAATTAGCAAAAAGAAGACACAGATTATGTCACAAGGTGCACATGGGGTACCATCAATCTTTATTGACGACGCCGAACTAGAGATAGTAGACCATTTTACATATCTAGGATCAGTGGTAAATAGCAAATTATCCCTAGATCAGGAAATCAACATCCGGATTGGTAAGGCAGCAACAACAATGAACAGGTTAAGAAAAAGAGTCTGGGAGAACAGGAAGCTTACTGCCAAAACAAAAGTCCTTGTCTATCAAGCCTGTGTCCTTAGTACTCTTCTCTATGGCAGTGAAACCTGGACAACTTACTCACACCAAGAGAACAACTTTAAACAGCTTTCATATGCGGTGTCTGCGAAGAATTCTTGGTATTAAGTGGCAAGACAAAATCACAAATACTGAAGTATTGGAAAGATCAGGTTGTGTGACAGTTTATTCCATGCTCAGTCTTCGTAGACTTAGATGGATAGGACATCTTAGGAGGATGGATGATGGTAGAATACCAAAGGATATCTTTTTTGGTGAATTACAGATGGGTAAGAGATCTCAGGGTCGGCCTCTACTACGATACAAGATGTGTGTAAGCGGGACATGATTGATACAGGCATTGATAATGCACATTGGGAGCAAGTCGCCGCTGAGCGTGTTGCATGGAGGGCAAATATCAGAAATGGAATAAAGTCAAAGGAGAAAATTATTGCAGAATAGTCACACACCAAGCGTTTGAGACGTAAGATGGTGCATGATGGTGGAAATGACCACGTGTTCACATGCACCCACTGTGAACGGACATTTACAGCGCAAATTGGCCTTATCAGTCACACTCGCTACCGCCATAGTTAAAAGTTATTATGCCTTTTTAAAGCACAAACTATCGTCTGTCAAGACGGCAAGGTGCCAATGAGATATATATATATATGCATAGCTTGCTATTTTGATTGCTGTGGGAAGCAGTGGAGCAGTGTACCAGGCTAACATCCTGAGCGTCCTCAGTTAGGCAGGACGAGTAAATGATTCAAGGGATGAATGTGAATCAGCTACATTGACCAGACTACAAAAGCAGCTAGTCAAGAAGGGTCAAACTAGATTAGAGCGCCAAGCGGGGATCCAGAGAAGTATAGACTACCAACATAGATCTGGTGTTGCCAGTAGCTGCACGCTGAGGGAGATACTGAGGAGAGAATCTGACCACTTATGGACTAATAGTTCCCTGTATAGTGAGATTTATCTGTTAAATGGCTAATAAACTAACTAACTAACGAACTAACTAACGAACTAACTAACTAATCACATATATTATCTCCCCCGATGTGTCTCCACCTTGCCGTGGTGGTGGAGCTTGCGTGTCCCATTGACCCCCTACATATCGGACAGCTAATGGGTAGGGGCCAGACTAAGCGAGACACAACCTGCTGCTCTGCAGGTGGACTGAGGATAGCAGTCAAAAGTTTAAATCAGGCGCACGAAGGCAGAAGTTCTTGGTCCGGACACATACTCTAAGGCTCTCTGTCGAGGGTTGAGGTTGAACGCCTCTAAGCCATAAACCCTCAGATGTGAGAGCCGGGCCGATACCCACCTACCGAAAAATGGAGGTGAGATACTGAGCACGCTACATGCCCATTTCAGATACTTGTCCGAAGGCTCTCAGCTGGGGGATATGAGGGATCCCCGTGTGAGAGGGCCTGGTCGTTTCTCGCTCACTGCTGCACGGAGGTAAGGTGCTGAGCCGACAGCACATGTAGCCTACCTCGTAGGCGAGTAATAAAAGGTAGAAGAAGTGGAATGAAATGGTTACGAAAAATGTCTGTATCTAACTCATAGAGAGTGTAGACAAAGGTGGAAAAACGTCCCCCCCCCCCTCCCCCCCCCCCCCCCTTCCAAAAAAAAAAAAAACACACACACACACACAAAATGGAACGCACGGCTAGCGAATCCATTGCATGGTCCGAAGTCAAAAGCAAAAGTTTACTTAGTAGATATCGCCCGCAGACTGACCGTTCCTGGTGTGTGCCTGAGCGACCAAGTGGCAAGCGAGATGCCCAACACATGGAAGTGAAGAATTAAAGCAGCCATGAGCAGGACGTGGCAACTCCTCGGGTGAACCCAGTCTCAGAGCAATATGTGCCGGCTCTGCAATTATGGAAGCCTCCTTGGATAGCGAGGGAATGTCCATGGTCTGCCCCTGCCTTCCCTTGAGGGTTGACCGTGATGTCGTTGACCGTTCTACTTTGACCAGCTGAGATGTAGGCGACATCACAACAATAAGTCTAACGTGCCTCGAAACCCGAGGAAGGCAGATCTCATTAAAAATGCCCGCCGAAGACGGAAGTGCCGTCCTACGGGTGG
>JACEFZ010015202.1:60000-109183 GCA_014155875.1 Cepaea nemoralis
GTGATGAGAAGAACCTTGACTTGACATAATCTAGATCTAGATGCTGGATGACTTCTTTGGGGAGTGGAGATGTCATCTCGTTTCTGTTTTCTGCCCTGTACCTCGAATGGAGCTTAGGCAATCAACGGAACCATGCCAAGATGTCATATCTGTTGCTATCTATTGCAGCTCTCTCCATGTCCTCCCATTAATACTCATCTCTGTAATTCTCTACTCCGCGAGCTTTAGATTTCCAACTGTTTCGTTGGTCTAGTGGGTTGCAGACTAGAGAGTGTCTAGTTTTATTGTCCTACATGTTTTCTCAGTTCTATCCAGCGCCAACGTCATGAAATGTTTCAATTGTCTAGCTATATTTGCTGATGTGTGTAGACATTTGAAGGGAAAACATACTTATTGATTCACAAGTCCACTTGGGGCTGTAGAATCAGTAGACAGAGTCGCCGATAGATCTTTCTGCTGGATAGTGTATATTGTTTCGTGTCTTGACTTTAATTGTTTCGTATCTTGACATGGACCGCCGCTTGTCAATGTGAGGGACAGATTGGTCACCTATTACCGCCGCTTGTCAATGTGAGGGACAGATTGGTCACCTATTACCGCCGCTTGTCAATGTGAGGGACAGATTGGTCACCTATTACCGCCGCTTGTCAATGTGAGGGACAGATTGGTCACCTATTACCGCCGTTTGTCATTGTGAGGGACAGATTGGTCACCTATTCCTCTTTGCTCTCGCTCTGCAAACTGTGATGATCACATCACATCACCTACCCATCGCTACAAACTGTGATGATCACATCATATCACCGACCCATCGCTACAAACTGTGATGATCACATCACATCACCTACCCATCGCTGCAAACTGTGATGATCACATCACATCACCTACCCATCGCTACAAACTGTGATGATCACATCATATCACCGACCCATCGCTACAAACTGTGATGATCACATCATATCACCTACCCATCGCTACAAACTGTGATGATCACATCATATCACCGACCCATCGCTACAAACTGTGATGATCACATCACATCACCTACCCATCGCTACAAACTGTGATGATCACATCATATCACCGACCCATCGCTACAAACTGTGATGATCACATCATATCACCGACCAATCGCTGCAAACTGTGATGATCACATCACATCACCTACCCATCGCTACAAACTGTGATGATCACATCATATCACCGACCCATCGCTACAAACTGTGATGATCACATCACATCACCGACCCATCGCTGCAAACTGTGATGATCACATCACATCACCGACCCATCGCTGCAAACTGTGATGATCACATCACATCACCTACCCATCGCTGCAAACTGTGATGATCACATCACATCACCTACCCATCGCTGCAAACTGTGATGATCACATCACATCACCTACCAATCGCTGCAAACTGTGATGATCACATCACATCACCGACCCATCGCTACAAACTGTGATGATCACATCACATCACCGACCCATCGCTACAAACTGTGATGATCACATCACATCACCTACCCATCGCTGCAAACTGTGATGATCACATCACATCACCTACCCATCGCTGCAAACTGTGATGATCACATCACATCACCGACCCATCGCTGCAAACTGTGATGATCACATCACATCACCGACCCATCGCTGCAAACTGTGATGATCACATCACATCACCTACCCATCGCTGCAAACTGTGATGATCACATCACATCACCGACCCATCGCTGCAAACTGTGATGATCACATCACATCACCGACCCATCGCTGCAAACTGTGATGATCACATCACATCACCGACCCATCGCTGCAAACTGTGATGATCACATCACATCACCGACCCATCGCTGCAAACTGTGATGATCACATCACATCACCGACCCATCGCTGCAAACTGTGATGATCACATCACATCACCGACCCATCGCTGCAAACTGTGATGATCACATCACATCACCGACCCATCGCTGCAAACTGTGATGATCACATCATATCACCGACCCATCGCTGCAAACTGTGATGATCACATCACATCACCTACCCATCGCTGCAAACTGTGATGATCACATCATATCACCGACCCATCGCTGCAAACTGTGATGATCACATCACATCACCGACCCATCGCTGCAAACTGTGATGATCACATCATATCACCGACCCATCGCTGCAAACTGTGATGATCACATCACATCACCTACCCATCGCTGCAAACTGTGATGATCACATCACATCACCGACCAATCGCTACAAACTGTGATGATCACATCACATCACCTACCAATCGCTGCAAACTGTGATGGGACAAATGTATTTATCTATTCACTATTCAATTCTTTACTCTTCTATTCAATATGCACTTATTCACCCATCTTTTCAGTATTCACTTTTTTACCCACCTATCTAGTACTTACTTATTTACACTATCCATCCATCATGTGCCATGCCGATAAGCGTGGGCGGTCATGCTGTGCCATCTCACTCGATTACCAGAGTCGTGGATCAGCCCCGTGTTCCTGTCTCGACCATGCCACGTGACCATACCATCCAGGTATTTAATTTTCGGTCTTGCCCTTGGTCTCCTCCCTTCGATCTTGCCAGTTGTCACCAAGCTCTCCAATTCATTTCTTCTCATAACATGCCCAAAATAGTTTTGACTGCGTCTAAAGTTTCTAATCAGTTTACGATCTTCATTTGTTTCTTGAAGGACTTGTTCATTGGTTTTTCTGTCTGTCCAAGGTATTATTTGCATTTTCCCTAGAAACCCCATTTCCACAGCCATCAGAAGTTTTTCAGCTTGTCTGTTCATTGTTCCGCATCACATCCATACAAAAGTAAAGGTTCTATGTAGCACTTCAACACTCTTTTTCTTTTCAATTGATCTCTTTTTATTGGTCGGTATGTTTTTCATCTTGCAAAAGGCTACCTTCGCAATAGCAATTTTTGTTCTAATCTCTTCAAGCATCCCCCATCAGATGTTATGACAGTTCCGAGATAACTGTATAGATTCACTTGCTTAAGAATATGCCAATTTACTCGTATATCACATTGTGGTATTTCCTTCTTCCCAGTGACGGCCATAATCTGTCTTCTTACAATTCAATTCTAACCCTAGTTGTTCACTGTGTGCAACAACCGCATCTACTAAATGTTGCAGGTCCTGTTCATTGTCTGCAATCAAGACTGTATCATCTGCATATCTAATGTTATTGATGTATCGTTCTCCAATGTTGACTCCTTCCCTATCTTCTATATTTCTGAAAATATTTTCACTGTACAGGGAAAAAAGATCTGGAGACATTACACATCCCTGTCTCACACCTCTTTTAATAGGCTGATATTGACCTACATTGTTAACAATTCTGATGGCAGCTTGTTGTTTCCAATATATGTTTTTTACAAGTCTAAGGTCTTTTCCATCAATTTCTAGATCTTCAAGCATCCTTATCATGTCGACATGTCTCACTTTATCGAAAACTTTTGTGTAGTCAATAAAGCAAAGATACAGATATTTGTTCACTTCTGCAGAACGTTCAATTACTGTTCTCAGTAAATACACAGCATTTACTGTACCCTTGCCTTCTACAAACCCACACTGTTCTTCTCCTATTTCGTGTTATATTTTCTTCCTAACTCTTTGCATGATAATTCTCAGCAAGATATTCATGATTTGTTTTATTTTTTATTTTATTTTTTTTTTTTAAATTGCTCACCTATTCGGTATTTATTTATTTATTTATTTACGTAATTACTAGCATATTTACAAAGAAAGTTTCAGGGCATGAGAGTTTATTTTGATTACATTGATTGTTGATTCTTGATCATAAACAAACTTGTTATTGTACTTCTTATTGATTGCTTCTGACCCTGATGTATTGACCTTTACTACATATGTATGTTCATTCATGCATTAAGTGTTTCGTCCACTGGTAAAGGCGATCACGCTTCTCCGCACACAGAGACCTTTAACGACATGCACGAATTCGTACCTTGACACCTTTCCGTCCCACGACAAAATGGTGTCAAGTATCTTCCATCGGTGTCTTCCTCTATCTCTCTTGTATACATGAGTACAGAGAAATAAGAAGGGCAGAATATCAGTCAGCCCTACGTGCCCAATTCGAAACCCTTTGAAAATAAAGTTTGTTCGTTCGTTCTCTTTCCACAATTTTTTTTCCTGTTGTCACAATTTTATCAAATGTTTTCTCTCTTCTCACAAGGTGGCCAAAGTTGATTATTGCATCTTTCTGTTGATTGCGATATGTTGTCTTTGTGTCTTAGTCTCTTTCACCAGATTATGATTACTCATTTTGGCTGTCCAATGAATTGTCAGCATTATTCTGTAAAACCAATCTCTGAGACCTCAAGGGTTTTTTGTTGCTTTTGTTTGCTAGTTGCCCACGATTCATAGTCATATATTACAATGGATTCAGTGACAAATACTAGAAACATCATCTTCCTATTCATCATCATTATCATCACCATCATGATCATCATGATCATCATGATCATCATCATCATCATTATCAACATCATCAACAGCATTATCTTCTTATTCATCACCATTATCATCAACGTCATGAACAGCATCATCTTTTGTAATATCACCATCATCAACAGCATCATTCATTATCATAATCATCATCATCATTGCCACCATTATCATAATTGTCATCATCATTTTTATCATCATCTTCAATATCATTATCGTCAACAACATGGTCATCACTTTGTACAACTCTAGATGCCATGTTCCTCTACAACGATCTGCTTTCTGTGTTCTAGACGAGTTCAACGTCTAGATGTTTTGTCTGACACTCTTCCACCCACCCAGAGTTTTAACTTCTAGATGTTTTATGACATTTTGCAACTCACGCAGAAATTAAATTCTAGATGTTTTGTCTGACACTCTGCCACCCACCCAGAGTTTTAACTTCTAGATGTTTTGTCTGACACTCTGCCACCCACCCAGAGGTTTAACGTCTAGACGTTTTTATGTCACTGCCAACCGAATGAGAGATCAACTATTTTATGTTTTCCATGATACCCAGCCAACCCACCCAGCAAATGTTAATAAAACCGCAACAATATAACACACACATACAAACTCGCCTTAGAAACTGAAATGGAAATAATGAATCGAATTAATGTCGTAATGAAACTTGGAGAACATAGACAGCATTAACTGAACACGTTAATTAGGGAATCAGTACGTCATCTAGGAACAATGTAATAAAGTGTGCATCTTCCATGAAACACATGATAATGGATTTCTTCCTTCACTCCGGATCGTTCCTCATCTACACCCGGGTGTTGATGTGACTTCAAACGTTGTTTATTTTGGGATAAGAGTTCAAGTAGAGGAAGACAGAGAACGTTCCGTGCAGAAAGTGTAAACAGCTAGAAATAATTATATCAGCTTTTGAATAGTGAATATAGGAGCAGTAGATTGCACAATTTATTGCCTGTACATTTCGCTGGACCTCTTCGGGTGCGTACTGCAGAAACCATACAACATCAAGTGCATCAGGTGTGTACTGTAGAAGTCATACAACATTAAGTGCTTCAAGTGCGTACTGTAGAAGTCAAGCTATATTAAGTGCATCAGGTGTGTACTGCAGAAGTCATACAACATCAAGTGCTTCAAGTGCGTACTGTAGAAGTCAAGCTATATTAAGTGCATCAGGTGTGTACTGCAGAAGTCATACAACATCAAGTGCTTCAAGCGCGTACTGTAGAAGTCAAGCTATATTAAGTGCATCAGGTGTGTACTGCAGAAGTCATACAACATCAAGTGCGCCAGGTGCGGTCTGCAGAAGTTATACAACATCATATGCTCCAGGTAAGAACTGTAGAAGTCATACAACATCAAGTGCGTCAGGTGCGTACTGTAGAATTCATACAACATCAAGTGCGTCAGGTGCGTACTGCAAAAGTCATACAACATCAAGTGCGTCAGGTGAGTGGTGCAGAAGTTATACAACATCAGGTGCGTCAGGTACATACCGAAAAAGTCATATAACATCAAGTGCGTCATGTGCGTACTGCAGAAGTCATACAACATCAAGTGCGCCAGGTGCGTACTGCAGAAGTCATACAACATCAAGTGCGCCAGGTGCGTACTGCAGAAGGCATACAACATCAAGTGCTCAGGTGCGTACTGCAGAAGTCATACAACATCAAGTGCGTCAGGTGAGTACTGCAGGAGATAAACATCAGGTGCGCCAAGTGTGTACTGCAGAAGTCATACATTAGGTACATCAAGTGCATACTGCAGAAGTCATACAACATCAAGTGCGTCAGGTGAGTACTGCAGAAGTCATACAACATCAAGTGCGCCAGGTGAGTACTGCAGGAGATAAACATCAGGTGCGCCAAGTGTGTACTGCAGAAGTCATACATTAGGTACATCAAGTGCATACTGCAGAAGTCATACAACAGCAAGTGCGTCAGGTGCATACTGCAGAAGTCATACAACAGTAAGTGCGTCAGGTGCTTACTGCAGAAGTCATACAACAGTAAGTGCTTCAGGTATGTACTGCAGAAATCATACTATATCAAGTGCGTCAGGTGCGTGGTGCAGAAGTCATTCTACATCAGTGGTTCTCAATCGGTGGGGAATTCTCCCCCCAAGGTGGAATTTTAGGGTTTCCAAGGGGGAATTAAGATTATTTTAAGATCGCGTTAACACAAGAACCGATTACTTGATATTGTTTTTCCCTCACTACTTTACTGTTCTGTACTTCTCGCCCTTCTGGAATTCTTTTTATATCGTAAGTAGACCCGCAAATCACCTTTTATATAGACGTCTAGACTTTTTCTAGTATGTGTTGTTAAATTTAGCTTCCATTTTTACATATACTGTTTAGGGGCCCGGGGCCCGGGGGGGGGGGGATTATGGGGAGGAAACAGGAAAAGGGGGGGGGGGGGGAGAATGACATTCTGAACATAAGGTGAAGGGTTGCATGGGCCAAAAAAATGTTGAGAACCACTGTGCTATATCAAGTAGTCATACAACATCAAGTGCGTCAGATACGTACTGCAGAAGTCATACAACATCAAGTGCGTCAGATGCGTACTGCAGAAGTCATACAACATCAAGTGCGTCAGATGCGTACTGCAGAAGTCATACAACATCAAGTGCGTCAGGTTGCGTACTGTAGAAGGCATACAACATCAGGTGCGTAGTATAGAAGGAATGCAACATCAGGTGCCTACTGCAGAAGTCATACAACATAATGCAAACCATGAAATTCTAAAGCTGAAATATAAACACATGAAGAAAGTTAGTCGCATGTACATTTATTGTGATTTACTAGGCAATGTTAGTTCAATAGTTTGCCATTGCTTTCTGAACGACCGATGCCTCATACCATCGAATTCAACGCGAAGCGGTGTATATTCAAATAGCCAGTGCCTGATTTCGAATCCTCAGCTCTCTATGTCGGGGAATTGTGACACACAGTTTCACAACACCCAAAGCCACAGCTCCAGTTGTACAGTGAATATTCCCACAATGGTTTACTTTGTCTAATTGTCGAAATATGCCAAGCAATAAATTTAGCTATCTATTTTCTGTGTCTCCGTTATTCAAATTCACTACTGGAAAACACTATTTTGAACTATATAAGCAACATAAATTCTTCTTCTTTTTCTTTCGTTCGCTTGAAATATGTCTATAACTGCAATGCTGTCTCTTGTATGAATTGAACTGTCTTTTTCAGTTCACACAGTGGTCCTTAGAGTTTATCTTCCACTGTCGTCTCTCTAGGCCAGAAGGTTTGCCTAGATATGTTATATTTTGGGCAGTCTTGGAGTATGTGCTCTGCTGTCTGCGACGCCAATCCACCTGTTCACATGGCTGTTTCACCAATCTTGAATTTTGTATACATGTGGTTGCGTAATCTATTGTGCCCTGTTCTGAGGCGCAGAATAATGACTTGTTCTGGTCTGTCCATAACGTGGTAATCATCTTGAGCAGGTTTTGGTGGCTTCCTGACTGATATGATCATTATTTTCTTTTGGTGGTATGTAACGGGCACATCAGGCTGTTCTTCTTTGGCTCCTTCCTTAGCCAATTGATCAGCTCTGTCGTTTCCGGGTACTCCACAGTGGGATGGTATCCACTGTATGGTGACCTTATGCTGACTGCTAAGTTCAGAAAGTAGTGTCCTTAGTACTGGCAATTTCCCAGACAGGAGCGCCTCGAGTACTCATTTTGCATCTGTCAATAGCACCACAGGTTGTGTACCATTGCTGGTATTTAGTAATTTCTCTGTTGCTATCTTGATTGCCTCAATTTCAGCATCGTAGTTATACCAGTACTTTCCTGTCGGTACTCTAGCTGTGTCCCTAGTATTATTTGGGTATTCTATGTGCACTCCCGCTCCTCCATTTCGAACAGCATTTTGTGCTGACCCATCTGTGTAGACTCGGATCCAGAGGTCCTGTGGGTTTTCTTCATCAAGGAAGCTGAGAGTGGCTTTTCTGCGCTGCACACTGTTCTGTTCTTCCTTGTCAAATATTCCTTTCACGCAACATAAATCAGATAGAATCAATTGAACGAGACCGAATTCGAAATTTTCAATCAAACAAGCAAGCAAGCAAGCATGGCAGAGAAGAATGGAAGGTCGTGGTCGTCAGTGTCCATGCCATGCATAGTTGCCGAACCCAGTTCAATTTAATGTGCTCTGAAGAATCGAACTCCGGGCGTCTTCATCTAAAGCCATCTGTGCTAATCCTTACAGGCCAGTGAGGGAGATTATGGTTTTCTTCTGTCTCGTGTTGGTGTGGGCTCCCTGGTCGACCTAACCTAAAACAGGTACCGCTCATTGTCTTGGGAAGCAAAGGTAGTCAGTACGATATTGACCACCGCACCTGTCGACTTCCGATTCAACTATAAAAATTTGGCGCTGGCATCAAGCACTTAATACACCTGAAGGCGTTTGTTTTCATCTCTGTCTACGATTGTTTTCTTCTCCGTTGATGGCTATTTGATCTCAGTCTAGTATTATTTTCTTCTTTGTCCACGATTGTTTTCTTCTCTGACCATGATTGTGTTCTTCTTTGTCCACGATTGTATTCTTCTCTGTCCACGATTATTTTCTTCTCTGACCACGATTGCGTTCTTCTCTGCCCACGCATGTGTTCTTCTCTGTCTTCGATTGTTTTCTTCCCTGTCCACGATTGTTTTCTTCTCTGTCCCCGATTGCTTTCTTTTATGTTCACGATTGTTTTCTTCCCTGTTCAAGATTGTTTTCTTCTCTGTCCACGCATATTTTACCAGTCACTATACATTCAGTCGCAACCTGTTTGAACATTACCTCAGTACAGACTATATACCTCCCTAGAAAAAAATTAAAAAACAATAATAATGGAAAGTTGTCTCAAACATCGACTAGCCAATAAACATTCCCGTATGTATGGCACGCTACAACTTCCTTAGGTAATTATGATGCCCATGTTAAACATTGCCTTAGTGAGTCATGTACTATTGATTATTTTTCTTGCGTTTTAACCCTTATTGTTCTTTTGTTGTCAAAGATTAGCTTCATAAGTGATGTAGAATGAAAGACTGTATGAGAGGAAATAGAGAAGGGCAGAATGACAGAGTGGCCTGCGTGCTCAATTCTTAACCCTTTGAAAATAAAGATTGTTCGTTCGTTCGTTCGTTATCGTCCACGATTATTCTCTTCTCTATCCACAATTATTTTCTTCTCTGTCCACGATTATTTTCCTCTATGTCCACGATTGTTTTCTTCACTGTCCCCAATTTTCTTCACTGTCCGTGATTATTTTCTTCATTATCAAGATATTTTCAACATTATTCTCACAGCCCACTGCGTCCACTTTCTTCACAATTTTACTACTCATTGCATCGGATACCATTAGCATTGGAACTCTTCGCTAGCTGTTGAAGATTAGGACTAAGCGATTATGGGAATGTCCCAAGTGCATTGATGTCTGTTTTTGACTCAACTCATTCATTACTCATTGTCCAACATTCGCATCCGCACAAAAAACATACAACAAACAACTTTTCATTAACCGGATTTTGGTACTTCTTGTATTCATGTCTATTACAATGTTGCTCATTATTGTAAACGTCTCCGTGGATATGATGATATATGGGTAATGGATACACGTGATCAAGAAAGTATTAGGGTTTACTGGGAGATCACAAGAACCAGCAGGATTGAAACACTGACAAATGAACAAGTTTCAGAACATCTAAGAAAACCTAAACGAATTCTTAATGTAATTTGGAATGTTAAGACACGGATGGACTTATAACATCCTAATACACGAAGTCAGACAAGAGAGAGTTTTAAAACAGTGCATTCCCTTAGCGAATCTAAACACAGAAGTCACACACAATATGTTGCATGATTTAATAACTGGCATATTTCCTTGCATCTCGTCAGGTGCTAACTGCATATATCATATGAAGTGAATAAATGAATAACACTTTTACTGGCATACTTCAAACACATGGTTCACGGGTATTGTTCGACTGCACGCCTGAAATGCTATGTGCTGTTTCAGCTTCAGTAATCCATCTAGTCGCTTCACATATGTGAGTGGGAGAGCATGTTTCCGAATTTCAACAGTCTAGCGAATGTAACTATGAAAGAGACTACTAGTTAGCAATACTGGGATAAAGAGGACAAAAGGACATTATTTATAAATGAGGCGTGTTCAAATGTATCACATCAGACATGCATGAATGTTAAGAAAGAGGGTGCCATGACAGATTATCGAAGGTGAACTACGTCATCTTCCACCCCGAAGCCTCCTTTAAATAATGCCCCGAAGCCGGAACTCGCTAAGTGTCAGTGATGTGCTCGGACATCACATGTTGTAGGCCTGGATGGACGTGCCATGGGTCAGTGATGTGCTCGGATATCACATGTTGTAGGCCTGGAGGTGCCTGCTATAGGTCAATGATGTGCTCGGACATCACATGTTGTAGGCCTGGAGGAACCTCCTATGGGTCAGTGATGTGTTCGGATCATCATATGTTGTATGTCTGAAGGAAACTGATATGGGCCAATGATGTGTAAGAACTATCACATGTTGTAGGCCCGGAGGTGCCTGGTATGGGTTAATGATATTCCCGGACATGTTGTAAGCCCGGAGGTGCCTGGTATGGGTTAATGATATTCCCGGACCATTATATGTTGTATGTCTGAAGGAAACTGATATGGGCCAATGACGTGTAAGAACTATCACATGTTGTAGGCCCGGAGGAACCTGCTATGGGTTAATGATTTGCTAGGACTATCATATGTTGTAGGTCTGAAATAAGCTGCTAAGGGCCAATGGTGTCCTCGAACCATTACATGTTCTAGGCCTGGAGGAGCCTGCAATGGGTCAATTATGTGCTCGAACATCACATGTTGTAGACCTGGAGGGACATAATATGGGGCAATGATGTGCTCGGACCATCATATGTTCTAGGCCTGTAGGAAGCTGCTATGGGTCAATTGTGTGCTCCGATCATCACATGTTGTAGGCCTGGAGGAACCTGATATGGGTCAATGACGTTTATTAACCATCACATGTTGTAGGCCTGAGTGCACGAATGGATAGGTGGTCAGTCTTTCCCTTAATTTCGAGGGCGACAAGCGCAGGCGTCGAACCCTCGTGCCACCGCGCTCGTGACATCATCATTGTAGCGCCCTAGCGACTGTACTCGTGACATCATCATTGTAGCGCCCTAGCGACTGTACCCGTGACATCATCATTGTAGGGCCCTAGCGACTGTACCCGTGACATCATCATTGTAGGGCCCTAGCGACTGTACTCGTGACATCATCATTGTAGCGCCTTAGTGACTGTACTCATGCGCTCGTGACATCATCATCGTAACGCCCTACTGACTATAATCTCGCGCCCCACAGACCACCAGCCCAAGAGCTGAACTAATTTACGATTTTCAAGATGATGATGTTCAGGTGCACTTGGCAGTTTGATGTGACTTCATCATCGGTACATTGACTTTCTTGTGACCTATTTAACGCGTAGGCGTTCATGGCTCTCCACAGATCTCGGTCTTTGGTGTTCTGGATCAACTCTGCTAATGATATTTCTCCATGCCACCGTCTCAATTCGTCCAGCATCATTTCTCTTGATCTGCCTCTTATCGCCATTAGTTCATACATTTTCTTAACGTGATCCCTTAACTTTGGAAATCACCGTTTGAAAGTCTGACTACAGCAAGGCAATTTCTTCCTGGCCTATGTAATTCTACAATCGACCCAGACTCCTGTAATAGAAGACATGCCAAGGAAGAAGTCCTTGCTAAGAATAGCACTAGTTTCCTCACCTCATAAAAGCATAACTAAGAATCAGTGAAGACCTAACATTTCATGAGGTATATTCCCTATTAATCTCTAGCCTCTATGTAAAAAGGTTATTTGTTCCGCTGAGTTGCTCCGCTTATTTTTCTAGTAAATTATACACCAGAGGTCGCTTATGATAACACTTGGGTGATGTAGTGCCAGGGCTAAGAACATTCCAGAATCCCCGTTGATGTGAAAACACGCGCCTCGGACGACATGTACAAGATAGGCCAGAGATTATATAGTCAGGCAACAGGGAGTTGGGGATATAAACATATGCAAATATGTCAATGATGGACTCGAAACCTGAAATCTTTGGAGCAAATTTATTGGACAATAGAAGACAATATTGACGTATTTACACTGTATTTAAAATTGAAATTTCCAATTTTCTTGATGTTTCCGAACAAATAAATTGACGAATTAGATATTTCCACGTAAAACAAACAAGAAAGATCGTAACAGGTATTTATATTCATTAGTTTTGATGAATTTGACGCTAGGATTCTGGGGTTAGGGCGCCCAGTATGATATTCAAGCAAGGTAAATTTAAACAGAATATACCAACATCATTTCAAAAGCGATGTGCTGGCTCACAAGTTTATCTGTTTGGCTGGGCCGCCCCTTTCCATTTCCTTTATAACTTCAACAATATCTTCTGTTAGCGGGAGGTATATTTCGTCTACGCGTTCCATAAACCTGATTTATACAGCCTTGCATGTTCGTGATACAAACACTGAAGTCATGAAATGTTTATTCATATTTGCATTTCAAACAACAAACGTATGATATAAAGAATTATTAAGTGCGTGAGTTGCTGCCCCCTGTTTTAATGCAGGAGTTGTCCCGCGTTAACTTATCTCCAATGGATAAACATGTCTAGGTAATCTATCTATGTTCCCTCTATGCTGTCATTCCGTAGACAAGTATTTATTGTTTGTGTTCCGTCCTTGTTTAATCTGGGTTTGATATTCTCCAGTCATATTTTGCCAACTGTAATGCTGTTTATTAGGCTTCTGATATTCTGATGGCCGTGTTATTTTCATGTCTTGAGATGTGGGTCGGTTATTTAGAAAGTGGGTTTTTCGGTATGGGAGAAAGAGATTGTACAAGTTTGCAGGTGTGTGAATATGTGGTACGATATCTATTGAATGCACTTCACTGGTATTATCTATGAGAAATTATAGGGCAGCTGCAATTAAAAGGTTTAACTGAATCAAGAACGGACATAACAGCACTCTGTTCTGTCTTCAACAACCAGCGAATAATACCTGTATTAATGGTACCATTTGCAATCAAATGATGTGTCCGTCTGGCCTGTTCTAAGAGTACTGGGTGTCAGTCAGAACCTCTGGTCGCTCCCTACTGCATCTTTCTCTCTAGCCAATAGTGGTGTATTTGTTCTTTCACACCAAACACATGATCCCACAGGACTCTAACTACATCAGTCTGGAAGTGCATCAATAACTCACTCATCAGTGTCACCAGTCTGTGTAGCCGCACGTTCGTTTCACAACACACCAGCATGCCCTCTGGGAAAAATCCACCTAATGCACCCTATCTTATATTATTGTAATTGACGCATGCCACTCGGCAGGAAGCATACCTGTCGTCACCCTTCTCAGCATACCTGTTTAGTCCGTTACAATCACGAGTTTGTTTGTAGTTCAACCAACGGAACCCCGCAGTGACCGCCTCCACCTATTTTCTCTGTCTAGATGTTGTGGTATCATACGCCACGCTCTCCTACATTAAACACCTAACCGAGCATTGGGTATATGTTGGTAGCCGCATACTTTTAGATCAATAGACACTCGATGACTGATGTGGTCAAAATAAGTGCATGCGGATAACATCAGATGTAGGATGTTTGACATAGATAAAGAACATGATAGGACAAGGACAATTGCATTTTATAACATGAAGAACATTTTCTGCAATACATCCCTGTCATTGAAGGCTAGAAACAAAGTTCTGCAATGTTACCTAGAAACCATTTTAACATATGACCTTACATACTGGATAGTTGACAAGCAAACAAAACAATCCTTGGCGCCTTAGAGGTGGTATTACGGGAAATTATGAAAACTACTTGAACAGTCAAAACGAGTGAGCTAAATGTTTTGAGAAAGGTTTGGGCACAAAGACAATCCATACCAAACATTAAAAAGAGTCAGTCCACATTATTGTCCACATTACGAGAAGAGTAAAACTGAAACATGTCGTGACACTAGGAAAGATTTATGAAAAAAGATCTAGAGGAAGGCAACAAGAGAAGTTTCCAGATACCGTTAGTTGTGGCAAGTAAAGATGACAGCAGACGAACTGATAAATGATGCTGGAGATGGCAAGATGTGGCGAAGCATGATAGCCTACGCCAGTCGGCAAGACACTTGATGAAGATATTACAAGTGATTTGGCTTTTGACATCTGTAGCTCTTCCCCTATCATGATTCTTTCTGCATGTTCCGACTTGTCATGATCAAGAGGGTCGTCGCATAGCAAGTCTAAAGAGTAGTATTACGAAGCTGTTACTGAGGATGATCATGAGAACAGTAAGAAACACGTTTGTGCCAAATCTTTAACAGGACGTCCAGTCAATCCCTGCATTTTTTGACTGTTTGTAATTTCTTGCAAGTTTACCTTAAGTAGTTTACCAATGCTTCTTGGACCACCGACACTCATCCCGTTGAAAGGAATCCAGTGCAGCGCGGTCTGCTTGCAAATCTCTAGCAGCTGTTTTTTGATTGAGAAATGCGCTTGTAACCCCTTTCGTCACTGTCCCGGCAAGATCGTAAACTGTTGTGGCTATCATGCTAGCCTGTTGGCCAAGTAGACATATGTTGTGGCTATCATGCTAGCCTGTTGGCCAAGTGGACACATGTTGTGGCTATCATGCTAGCCTGTTGGCCAAGTGGACATATGTTGTGGCTATCATGCTAGCCTGTTGGCCAAGTGGACACATGTTGTGGCTATCATGCTAGCCTGTTGGCCAAGTGGACATATGTTGTGGCTATCATGCTAGCCTGTTGGCCAAGTGGACATATGTTGTGGCTATCATGCTAGCCTGTTGGCCAAGTGGACACATGTTGTGGCTATCATGCTAGCCTGTTGGCCAAGTGGACATATGTTGTGGCTATCATGCTAGCCTGTTGGCCAAGTGGACATATGTTGTGGCTATCATGCTAGCCTGTTGGCCAAGTGGACATATGTTGTGGCTATCATGCTAGCCTTTTGGCCAAGTGGACATGTGTTGTGGCTATCATGCTAGCCTGTTGGCCAAGTGGACACATGTTGTGGCTATCATGCTAGCCTGTTGACCAAGTGGACATATGTTGTGGCTATCATGCTAGCCTGTTGGCAAAGTGGACACATGTTGTGGCTATCATGCCAGCCTGTTGGCCAAGTGGACATATGTTGTGGCTATCATGCTAGCCTGTTGGCCAAGTGGACATATGTTGTGGCTATCATGCTAGCTTGTTGGCCAGGTGGTCATGTGTAGTGGCTAGCATGCTAGCTTGTACGCCAGGTGGACATGTATTGTGGCTATCATGCTAGCCTGTAGGTCAGGTGGACATATGTTGTGGCTATCGTACTAGCCTGTAGGTCATGTGGACATGTGTTGTGGCTGTCGTGCTAGTCTATAGGTCAGGTGGTCATGTGTTGTGGCTATCATGCTAGCCTGTTGGCCAAGTGGACATATGTTGTGGCTATCATGCTAGCCTGTTGGCCAAGTAAACATCTGTTGTGGCTATCATGCTAGCCTGTTGGCCAAGTGGACATATGTTGTGGCTATCATGCTAGCCTGTTGGCCAAGTGGACATATGTTGTGGCTATCATGCTAGCCTGTTGGCCAAGTGGACACATGTTGTGGCTATCATGCTAGAATGTTGGCCAAGTGGACATATGTTGTGGCTATCATGCTAGCCTGTTGGCCAAGTGGACACATGTTATGGCTATCATGTGGTGTGGCTATCATGCTAGCCTGTTGGCCAAGTAGACACATGTTGTGGCTATCATGCTAGCCTGTTGGCCAAGTGGACATATGTTGTGGCTATCATGCTAGCTTGTTGGCCAGGTGGTCATGTGTTGTGGCTATCATGTTAGCCTGTTGGCCAAGTGGACATATGTTGTGGCTATCATGTTAGCCTGTTGGCCAAGTGGACATATGTTGTGGCTATCATGCTAGCCTGTTGGCCAAATGGATATATGTTGTGGCTATCATGCTAGCCTGTTGGCCAAGTGGACATATGTTGTGGCTATCATGCTAGCCTGTTGGCCAAGTAGACATATGTTGTGGCTATCATGCTAGCCTGTTGGCCAAGTGGACATATGTTGTGGCTATCATGCTAGCCTGTTGGCCAAGTAAACATCTGTTGTGGCTATCATGCTAGCCTGTTGGCCAAGTGGACATATGTTGTGGCTATCATGCTAGCCTGTTGGCCAAGTGGACATATGTTGTGGCTATCATGCTAGCCTGTTGGCCAAGTGGACACATGTTGTGGCTATCATGCTAGCCTGTTGGCCAAGTGGACATATGTTGTGGCTATCATGCTAGCCTGTTGGCCAAGTGGACACATGTTATGACTATCATGTGGTGTGGCAATCATGCTAGCCTGTTGGCCAAGTAGACACATGTTGTGGCTATCATGCTAGCCTGTTGGCCAAGTGGACACATGTTGTGGTTATCATGCTAGCTTGTTGGCCAGGTGGTCATGTGTTGTGGCTATCATGTTAGCCTGTTGGCCAAGTGGACATATGTTGTGGCTAACATGCTAGCCTGTTGGCCAAGTGGACATATGTTGTGGCTATCATGCTAGCCTGTTGGCCAAGTGGACATATGTTGTGGCTATCATGCTAGCCTGTTGGCCAAGTGGACATATGTTGTGGCTATCATGCTAGCCTGTTGGCCAAGTAGACATATGTTGTGGCTAGCCTGTTGGCCAAGTGGACATATGTTGTGGCTATCATGCTAGCCTTTTGGCCAAGTGGACATGTGTTGTGGCTATCATGCTAGCCTGTTGGCCAAGTGGACACATGTTGTGGCTATCATGCTAGCCTGTTGGCCAAGTGGACATATGTTGTGGCTATCATGCTAGCCCGTTGGCAAAGTGGACACATGTTGTGGCTATCATGCTAGCCTGTTGGCCAAGTGGACATATGTTGTGGCTATCATGCTAGCCTGTTGGCCAAGTGGACATATGTTGTGGCTATCATGCTAGCTTGTTGGCCAGGTGGTCATGGTAGTGGCTAGCATGCTAGCTTGTACGCCAGGTGGACATGTGTTGTGGCTATCATGCTAGCCTGTAGGTCAGGTGGACATATGTTGTGGCTATCGTACTAGCCTGTAGGTCATGTGGACATGTGTTGTGGCTGTCGTGCTAGTCTATAGGTCAGGTGGTCATGTGTTGTGGCTATCATGCTAGCCTGTTGGCCAAGTGGACATATGTTGTGGCTATCATGCTAGCCTGTTGGCCAAGTAAACATCTGTTGTGGCTATCATGCTAGCCTGTTGGCCAAGTGGACATATGTTGTGGCTATCATGCTAGCCTGTTGATCAAGTGGACATATGTTGTGGCTATCATGCTAGCCTGTTGGCCAAGTGGACACATGTTGTGGCTATCATGCTAGAATGTTGGCCAAGTGGACATATGTTGTGGCTATCATGCTAGCCTGTTGGCCAAGTGGACACATGTTATGGCTATCATGTGGTGTGCTATCATGCTAGCCTGTTGGCCAAGTAGACACATGTTGTGGCTATCATGCTAGCCTGTTGGCCAAGTGGACATATGTTTGTGGCTATCATGCTAGCTTGTTGGCCAGGTGGTCATGTGTTGTGGCTATCATGTTAGCCTGTTGGCCAAGTGGACATATGTTGTGGCTATCATGTTAGCCTGTTGGCCAAGTGGACATATGTTGTGGCTATCATGCTAGCCTGTTGGCCAAATGGATATATGTTGTGGCTATCATGCTAGCTTGTTGGCCAAGTGGACATATGTTGTGGCTATCATGCTAGCCTGTTGGCCAAGTGGACATATGTTGTGGCTATCATGCTAGCCTGTTGGCCAAGTGGACACATGTTGTGGCTATCATGCTAGCCTGTTGGCCAAGTGGACATATGTTGTGGCTATCATGCTAGCCTGTTGGCCAAGTGGACATATGTTGTGGCTATCATGCTAGCTTGTTGGCCAGGTGGTCATGTGTATTGGCTAGCATGCTAGCTTGTACGCCAGGTGGACATGTGTTGTGGCTATCATGCTAGCCTGTAGGTCATGTGGACATGTGTTGTGGCTGTCGTGCTAGTCTATAGGTCAGGTGATCATGTGTTGTGGCTATCATGCTAGCCTGTTGGCCAAGTGGACATATGGTGTGGCTATCATGCTACCCTGTTGGCCAAGTAAACATATGTTGTGGCTATCATGCTAGCCTGTTGGCCAAGTGGACATATGTTGTGGCTATCATGCTAGCCTGTTGGCCAAGTGGACACATATTATGGCTATCATGTGGTGTGGCTATCATGCTAGCCTGTTGGCCAAGTAGACACATGTTGTGGCTATCATGCTAGCCTGTTGGCCAAGTGAACACATGTTGTGGCTATCATGCTAGCTTGTTGGCCAGGTGGTCATGTGTTGTGGCTATCATGTCAGCCTGTTGGCCAAGTGGACATATGTAGTGGCTATCATGCTAGCCTGTTGGCCAAGTGGACATATGTTGTGGCTATCATGCTAGCCTGTTGGCCAAGTGGACATATGTTGTGGCTATCATGCTAGCCTGTTGGCCAAGTGGACATATGTTGTGGCTATCATGCTAGCCTGTTGGCCATGTAGACATATGTTGTGGCTATCATGCTAGCCTGTTGGCCAAGTGGACATATGTTGTGGCTATCATGCTAGCCTGTTGGCCAAGTGGACACATGTTGTGGCTATCATGCTAGCCTGTTGGCCAAGTGGACATATGTTGTGGCTATCATGCTAGCCTGTTGGCCAAGTGGACATATGTTGTGGCTATCATGCTAGCCTTTTGGCTAAGTGGCATGTGGTTGTGGCTATCATGCTAGCCTTTTGGCTAAGTGGACACATGTTGTGGCTATCATGCTAGCCTGTTTGGCCAAGTGACATATGTTGTGGCTATCATGCTATCTTGTTGGCCAAGTGGACATATGTTGTGGCTATCATGCTAGCCTGTTGGCCAAGTGGACATATGTTGTGGCTATCATGCTAGCTTGTGGCCAGGTGGTCATGTGTAGTGGCTAGCATGCTAGCTTGTACGCCAGGGTGGACATGTGTTGTGGCTATCATGCTAGCCTGTTGGACAAGTGGACACGTATTGTGGCTATCACGCTAGCCTGTTGGCCAAGTGGACACATGTTGTGGCTATCATGCTAGCCTGTTGGCCAAGTGGACACATGTTGTGGCTATCATGATAGCCTGTTGGCCAAGTGGACATATGTTGTGGCTATCATGCTAGCCTGTTGGCCAAGTGGACATATGTTGTGGCTATCATGCTAGCCTGTTGGCCAAGTGGACATATGTTGTGGCTATCATGCTAGCCTTTTGGCTAAGTGGACATGTGTTGTGGCTATCATGCTAGCCTTTTGGCTAAGTGGACACATGTTGTGGCTATCATGCTAGCCTGTTGGCCAAGTGGACATATGTTGTGGCTATCATGCTAGCTTGTTGGCCAAGTGGACATATGTTGTGGCTATCATGCTAGCCTGTTGGCCAAGTGGACATATGTTGTGGCTATCATGCTAGCTTGTTGGCCAGGTGGTCATGTGTAGTGGCTAGCATGCTAGCTTGTACGCCAGGTGGACATGTGTTGTGGCTATCATGCTAGCCTGTTGGACAAGTGGACACGTATTGTGGCTATCACGCTAGCCTGTTGGCCAAGTGGACACATGTTGTGGCTATCATGCTAGCCTGTTGGCCAAGTGGACACATGTTGTGGCTATCATGATAGCTTGTTGGCCAGGTGGTCATGTATAGTGGCTAGCATGCTAGCTTGTACGCCAGGTGGACATGTGTTGTGGCTATCATGCTAGCCTGTTGGCTAAGTGGACATATCTTGTGGCTATCATGCTAGCCTGTTGGCTAAGTGGACATATGTTGTGGCTATCATGCTAGCTTGTTGGCCAGGTGGTCATGTGTAGTGGCTAGCATGCTAGCTTGTACGCCAGGTGGACATATGTTGTGGCTATCATGCTAGCCTGTTGGCCAAGTGGACACATGTTGTGGCTATCATGCTAGCTTGTAGGCCAGGTGGTCATGTGTAGTGGCTGTCATGTTAGCGTATAGGCCCGGTAGACATTGAATCCTCGTTGAGTAGGCTTCCTAAAGCGGACCTGGGCGTCAAGGTGGGCCCAGCCTCCAAAAGGTGCCATGAAATGTCTTTACGGCCTGGGAGAATGCATGACCCACCGAATGGCGATTGATGTTTACACATATGGGTTTAACGCCATTCACACAATGTACCATAAGACGAGTAAATGGCTCTTTAATTACTTACTTACCTAACAATTTAATTACTTGCTTATTTACTTACTTATTTACTTAATTGCTTGTGTCTTTAATTATTCACTTACTTACATACTTACTTATTTGCTTACTTATTTACTTACTTATTTACTTAACTGCTTGTGTGCTTAATTATTCACTTACTTACATACTTACTTATTTGCTTACTTATTTACTTACTTACTTACGCACTTAATTAATTATTTACTGACTTATTTACTGACTTATTTACTGATTTATTTACTGCCTTATTTACTTAAGTGCTCACGTGCTTAATTATTTGCTTTCTTATTTACTTACTCATTTTCTTACTTAATTACTTAATTGCTTATTTTCTTTTTTTTTAACTTAATTACTTAATTGCATATTTTTTAAATTATTTACTTACTTATTTACTGAATTGCTTATCTGCTTGAGTATTTACTTACTTTCTTACTTACTAAGTTATTTACTTACTTATTCACTTACGTATTTACTTACTTACGTACTTATTTACTTACTTATTTACTTAATTGCTAATGTGCTTTATTTATTTATTTATTTATTCATTTATTTATTTATTTATTTATTTATTTAATTACTTAATTGCTTATGTTCGTAAGTATTTACTTACTTACTTACTTACTTACTTACTTACTTACTTACTTACTTACTTACTTACTTACGTACTTATTTACTTACTTATTCACTTACGTATTTATTTACTTACTTACTTACTTACTTACTTAATTACTTACTTACCTACTTACGTACTTATTTACTTACTTATTCACGTACGTATTTACTTACTTACTTACTTACATATTTACTTAATTGCTTATGCGCTTAATTATTTACTTACTTATTTACTTACTAATTTACTTACTTATTTATGTAATTGCTTATGAGCTTACTGACTGACTGACTAACTGACTGACTGACTGACTGATTGACTGATTGACCGACTTACTTACTTACTTATTCATTTACTTACTTATTTATTTACTTACTTATTCACTTACTTACTTGTTTATTTATTTATTTACTTACGCATTCAATCAATCAATCAATCATGTGCCATGCCGGAAAGCGTGGGCGGTCATGACTCGCCATTTCACTCGACCACCAGTGTCGTGGATCAGCTCAGTGTTCCTGTCTCGTCCATGCCATGTGGCCAAGCCATCCAGGTATTTTCCTCTCGGTCTTCCTCTTGGTCTGTTCTCCTCGATCTTGCCAGTTGTCACTAAGTTCTCCAACCCATTTCTTCTCATAACATGTCCAAAAAATTTTGACTCTCTACGTCTAATTTCTCTAATCAGTCTACGATGTTCATTTGTCTCCTGTAGTACATAGTCATTGGTTTTTCTGTCTGTCCATGGTATTCTTTGCATTTTCCTCAGAAACCACATTTCTGCAGCCATCAGATGCTTTTCAGCTTGACTGCTCATTGTCCAAGTTTCACATCCATACAAAAGAACAGGCTCTATGTATCCCCTCAACACTCTTTTTCTCGTTTCAATTGACATCTTTTTATTGGTCAGAATGTTTTTCATCTTGCTAAAGGCTACTTTCGCCATGGCGATTCTTGTTCTAATCTCTTCAAGGCATCTCCCATCAGATGTTATAACTGTTCCAAGATAATTGTACCGATTCACTTGTTGAAGAATATTTCCATTTACTCGTATATTACATTGTGGCACTTCTTCCTTCCTACTGACGACCATAACCTGAGTCTTTTTACAATTTAATTCTAACCCCAGTTGCTCACTGTGTACAACAACCGCATCTACTAATTGTTGCAGGTCCTGCGCATTGTCTGCAATTAATACTGTATCATCTGCATATCTAATGTTATTGATGTTTCGTCCTCCAATGCTGATTCCATTTATATCCTCTACATTTCTGAAAATATTTTCACTGTACAGGGAAAAAAGATCTGGAGACATCACACATCCCTGCCTAACACCTCTCTTAATTGGCTGATACTGTCCCACTTCATTATCAATCCTTATTGCAGCTTGTTGTTTCCAATATATGTTTTTTATAAGTCTAATGTCTTTCCCATCAATTTGTAGATCTGCAAGCATATCCACCATGCTGACATGTCTAACGCTATCAAAAGCCTTTGTATAGTCAATAAAGCAAAGATGTATATCCTTGTTTACTTCTATAGCACGTTCAATAACTGTTCGCAGCATATACACAGCATTTACTGTACCCTTTCCTTCTACAAACCCGCATTGTTCTTCCCCTATTTCAGGTTGTATCTTCTTCCTCATTCTTTGCATGATAATTCTTAGCAAAATCTTTGTGATGTGACTCATTATACTAATTGTTCTATGTTGATCACATTCCAAGGTTCCTGATTTCTTTGGGATTGCAATAAATATAGAGTTACATAATTCAGGAGGTATATCTCCAGTATCATATAATGTGTTCAGCAGTCTGGTGACTTGATCTATTCCAAATTCTTCTAAAGCTTTAATCATTTCTGTTGTGATGTTATCTGCACCGGGGGCCTTGCCAGCTTTCATATGCTTAAGAACATTTCGAACCTCCATCTCCAAAATTGGCGGTCCTTCATTATTAAATCTAATATCATACTGTTCGTCTCTGTTATCATCATAAAGGTGTTTCACATAATCTGTCCATACCTGTAGAATCTGGTCTTTTTCTATTATGATTTTGCCATCTTCAGTTTTTAGACACCCTGTTGATGTACTTGTTCTTTTATTAGTAAGTTCCTGAATTCGTTTGTGCACTAATTTGGTATTTTGACTGTTGTGTTGGCTTTCAATTTCTAAGCACTTTTCCTCAAGCCATGCTTCTTTTGCCTCCTTACATAATGTTCTGACTTGTCTGTGAATTTCTTCATATTTGACAGAATTATTTTTGTTGAGTCTTCTTGTTTCCATGAGGTGTAAAATTTCTTCAGTCATCCATTTCTTACGACCCACCTTCTTTAATTTTGGAATAGTTGTTTCTGCAGCCACATTGATTGAATTCTTCAACGTTTCCATTGATCATCCACATACTTCTATGTTGAATTTGTTTTGTATTTCCTTGTCATTACTCAATGTACACAAATCATATTTAGTGTTTTCTGTTATATACTTGACTTTCTTCAACTTTATCCGCAATGTTCCTGTGAGTAATCTGTGGTCACTATAACAATCAGCACTGGGAACTGTTTTTGCTATTGTTAATGCGTTTCTAAATCTTCTGCTAATGAGAATGTAGTCAATCTGGTTTCTAATCCTGCTATCAGGACTCCTCCATGTCCATAATCTTCTAGGGTGTTGTTTGAACCAGATGTTTCCTACAATCATTTCCTGTTCTTTTGCCCACTCTAGGAGTCTGTATCCTCTTTCATTTCTCTCTCCTAAACCATAGTTTCCTACTGTGTATCTATCTCCTTGATTTCCTACTTTTGCATTGAAGTCCCCTATTATGATGGTTATTTCTGAATTTTTACATTTCTTTAAGGCAGACTCTATGTCATTATAAAATTCTTCTACACTATCTTCACTGGATTCTCCTGTTGGGGCATATACTTGAATAATATTTATGCTAAAAGGTCTGCCACTTAATTTAACTAGTAGAACTCTGTCCGACACGGCCCAATATCCTTGAATAGATTTTGATGTTTTCCTGTCCAGAATAATTGCCACTCCCCTATGACGAACTTCACCTCCAGAATAAATAATCTTGAAATCTTCTTCTATCTTGATGCCTGCTCCTGTCCATCTCGTTTCGCACATACCTAAGATATTAATTTTTTCCCTTTCAATTTCTTGTTTTATGTTTTCTAATGCTCCGTCGTTGTTTAACGTCCTAACGTTCCAAGTTGCTAATTTTAACGTCTCTGTCCTTGTCTTGCGATGATCGGTCTTTAAGCGATTCACTTACTTACTTATTTACTTACCTGCTTACTTACTTACGTATTAACTTACTTACTTATTTACTTATTCACTTACATATTTACTTACTTACTTACTTACTTAATTACTTACTTACTTACTTACTTAATTCCTTATTTACCTATTCACTTACTTACTTATTCACTTGCTTACTTACTTATGTATTTATTTACTTGCTAGTGCCAAACTTAAGGACTGTTTCTAGAGGATTTCAAACTTCAAAAACAATAACAACAACAACAGTTAGTTAGTTAGTTAGTTAGTTAGTTAGTTAGTTAGTTAGCTAGCTAGTGTTTATGTTGTCATGTGCCTGCCATCAATCCCATGTATTTCCCATGTCCTATATGCCAGTGCCTTTTACTGAACGCGAAAATGCCGTTCACCTTTCCCCGACATCCAGAGTTCAGGGTTCGAAACCTGCCGCGGGCGATGTGGAAACAGACCATTCATCGTTAATTTTATGGAATGAGTCCTCGCCCGTTCAGAAAGCAATGGCAAATTACTAAAGTAACATTGCCAAATAAATCACAAATAGCCAATAAATGCTGGAGTTGATTGCAACGCCATATAAACGGCATGCAACTAATTAACTCTTATATGAGTGTTCAACAATACCTTTAACTGTACTTTTCGTGTAACACTAGCTGCACCAAAGATACCCTATTGTGGACTATCTTCTCGTGTAATATCAGCTGCACCAAAGATACCCTATTGTTGGCTATCGTCTCGTGTAACATTAGCTGCATCAATGATACCCTATTGTTGGCTATCTTTAGATTGTGTCTTGCTCTTTAGTTTGTGCTTAGATGTAGTTTCTCATGATCCGTGGGTGAGCACCTGATCAAGTGACTAGAACACCAGGCTCTCATTGTGGAGAAACACGTTCGAATCACCAGTTAGATGAAGGACTTTTCTGTCGACGGCAAAAAGAAAACCCTAACCGGTGCAGTTCTCAGCGACTGAACAAGCCAGGCCTTAATTCTTCAGACTCAAGACAACCCCCCCCCCCCCTACCCATCCCCGGCACGCCTATCCCTTTCCTTTTCCTAAACCGCAAGTTACTATAGGCAGTAATAGCAGTTGCGTGTGCGATTGTGTGGGTGTGTGTGTGGGGGGGGGAGGTGTGTTTCCCCCCCCCCCCCCCCCGGAGCTATATTGTGTGTGCCATTTTGCTTGAGGAGAGCTTCTTCGATGTTTCATGCATTGTCGTTGTTATTATGTCGCGGTGGTGGTATCTGTTGATGAATCGTTCACGGATGAGTGTTTGCTTCTTGTGGATGAGCAAAGACAATCATTTCCTGAGATTAAACCCACTCCTGGCACTAATCACGCGAACCGTGCTGAAATGAAAACACAGGATGTCGAATATTACACATGTTTAGCTGAAAGAGCTTGCACAAGGTGTATTTTTATTGACTGTGCAGTGTTTGTAAATATTGCCGGTCCACGTTTTCTATTTAGCTATTATGTTGCATGCACTTTACAGAGGGTGAATATATAACTTGGAACGGCAATATTTTCAAACACTGGACAGCCATTAAAAATACACCCTATATTATGTGTGTATGCATCTGTGTGTATGCGCGCGTGTGTGTGTGTGTGTGTGTGTGTGTGTGTGTGTGTGTGTGTGTGTGTGTGTGGTGCCTGTTTTATGTAAGATAAATGTACTTCTAGAGTCCCAAAGCGTGCTTGCCAACACTGTGGTCCGGGCTCAGTCCCCAGCTGTAAGTAAACGACCCTTTTACACAGCCTAAAGCTGAAAGGGTATATGGTGCCAGACCCAGGTTTAAACGACCAGTCGACCAGCCAGTGGATGATGTGGTCAGTCTCAGGCCGCAGCCTTTACTTCCGTGACATTTTCTGGTACCCATTATAATCTGGGTGGACCTGGGAGCCCAGGTCACTTTTCAAAGTTCTAATCCACCCCGATGAGGATCGAACTCCTGACCACCAGTTGTAGGTCAACATAGCCTTAACCTTCCTAAACATCCGGTGTACTGGTGCCTAGGTAAGGCGTTCAGCCTCTACACCGGACAGTTGGATCGTCCTTGACTTGGGGACGTAAATTACAAGCACCTCTGCAGCACCTCAGTGGTTCGCCTGAAGGCGAGGGACACTGTTAATAGGGAAAGCTAACCCACACACAAAATTCATTGCAGCACTACTAGAAGTAGTGTGTGTGTGGACTATGCTTGAGTTCAAAGCGAGAGAGCGCAAAACAACAAAGAAAAGAAAAGGCCGCCAGGTGGGCAGGCGAGAGTATAGCCACTGGCCTCTATCCCCAGCAGGGGAACTATTGTACATTTGTTCAGACCTGTAAGGTCCCGGGGTCGACCCAGTCTCAATGAAATGCACACATGATAACTTTTGGAATTGTATAGGAATAGTCTGGTACGGAACGGCATCGAGGAAGGGAAGTGATCGCCACATCTCATTATGTCGTGGCTAGAATAAGTGAAGTCGTAATTTTTCAGCTGTAGTACCTGTCATGAGAGTATGTATACCTGTTAGAGGTAGATCCACTGAGGCAGATTTTGCTGTTGGCCTGGTAAGTCTTTGGGCTTGTCGTATAGTCATCCTCATCCTCATCAACATTAACATCATCATCACCACTACCATCATCATTATCGTCATCAGTATCATCATCATCATCATCATCATCATCATCATCATCATCATCATCATCATCATCATCATCATCATCATTATCATAATTATCATTATCATCGTCACCATCATCATCACCACTACCATCATCATTATCGTCATCACTATCATCATCATCATCATCATCATCATCATCATCATCATCATCATCATCACCACTACAATCATCATTATCATCATCACTATCATCATCATCATCATTATCATCATCATCATCATCATCATCATTATCTTCATTGTCATCATAATTATCATCACCATCATCATCATCATTCCCCAGTTTCTTGCCCTTGTCAGAACTGTATCACAATAATTCTGTTGAAATTTCTTGTTTTCATAAACTGGTTGCCTTGCCGCTATTGCTGTAAACTGTCTGTCATTATTCAGAATCCATCAACAGTGTGGCCTTCCTTGTTTGCGCTTCCCCAGTACGCCTTCCTCCATAATTATCTTGTCCAGTTTTTCGTGTTTTTGTTTTTTTTAACTTGCCCAGATTATTTTATTTACCTCGTTTTCTTTTCCTTGAAACAAATTGCTTTTTGCCAGTAGTAACCACATATGCAACTAAATACTGCACACGTTTTCTTTGTCTGTTTAACCGAACTTCTCATTCCTTCCATTTTCTTGGTAATTAGCAGCCTTTCTAAGTCAGTGCCTATTTATGTATTTTGTTGCCAATTCCACCGCCAAGGCTGTTCGCATCCCTATCGAGATACATTTCTTTGTAATTTCTTCTTCTGCGTTCATCCGGAGTTGTTTTTTTTTGGGATGTGATTGTGTTGTGCCTGTTTACAGCAGAGCTGCGTTCTTGCGCCGTTAAGTCGACACATCCGACTTATGTTGCATTTGTTGACCGGGTTAACTTTCCCGGGGGTTTCTTGGGACGTTTGACTCTCACTGTTGTGGTGTTATCCCCCATCCCAGCTGGCCCATTTAGAACAGCCAAAGACGTCCTGGTCAGCCCTCAAGGGAAGGCAGGGGCAGACCATGGGCATTCCCCGCCATCCAAGGAGGCTTCCATACTTGCAGAGCCGATACATAGCGCTCTGGTACTGGGCTCACTCAAGGAATCGTCACGTCCTGCACATGGCTGCTTAGCCTCACTTCCGTATATTAGGCCTTCCGTTCACCATAGGCTGCTCCTCCGGAAACCAGAAGATTGCAGTCTGCAGATGACATCCACACCGTGAGCTTTCGATTCGGACTTTCCACGTAATGGATTTGCTATCCAAGCAATATTCCATTTCGTGCCACTAGGACACTTTTTCCACCTTTTATAAAACCCACACAGTGAGCTTTCGTTTCGGACTTTATTTCTTTGTAATTGACCTGGGCTTTTAGATCGACTCGCCTAAATTTGCTACCAGGAAATATTACTGGAAGTAGACGCGGCCGGTGTGATTGGGTTATACAAATATGGGTTTAACATCATTTGACCCACTGCGGATTAAGACGTGTGAAAGGCTGGTTTACTTATTGACTTTTACCATTTACCCAAGACGCCTCAAAGCGTATGAAAGGGTCGTTTGCTTACTTTGTTTCCCCTAATACGTCCTTATCGTTTACTTTCTTTATACTACTAATTATTTATCGTTTACTTACTTTTTAATAATACACCCGTATTGTTTACTTCCTTTTTACTACCCTTTGCTTATCGTTTATTTACATTTTACCACTACTTACTTACCGTTTACTTCCTTTTTACTACAATTTCTTTATCGTTCACTTACTTTGTACCAATACTTCCTTATCGTTTACTTATTTGTTAATACTACTTCCGTATCGTTTACTTCGTTGTTAATACTTCTTCCTTATCCTTTACTTACTTTTTTACTACTTCTTCCTTATAGTTTACTTACTTTTTACTACTATCCTTATCGTTTACCTACGTTTTACTAATACACCCTTATCGTTTACCTACTTCTTTTTTTTTTTTTTTTACAAACACAGCCTTACACTGCCACCGGCATCAATGTTTTTATCTGCCTCTTGAATTGCCAAACTCACAAGCACTCCAAAGGTCAAAGTTACCCCGTTGTCATGGAAACTCATCATTTTTAAAATGGTCTCCGGTGAAGCGTCATTAGCAACGTTTATGGCGCCTACGTTGCCGAGTAAGTTCAAAGCTACGATAATTGGTTCAGCGGTGTGAAAATATCCCAACCAGATGCGTTTTCCGGTTATCAATCGTCTGCAAAATCCGTCTAACAATCTGAGGCGAAGACCTCGGACACACATCGTCGGATTCAGAGAGCATCACATATTAATTATATTAGCTTAGACTGTCTTAAACCAGGGATTCTGAAAATTGTGCAGGGTGTACCCCGGTGGCGAAGAATTAGATTCCAGAAATAAAACAAGTGTTCTGTTTTTGTGATATGTGCCATCTTGATGAACTTGGGATGTCGGGTAATAAATCAGAGATCGTTAGTCATCTGTTGGTGGTTTGGTTCAGATGATTAAATGTCTGCTTTTGGTTCAGAAGCTACCAGGTTCAATCATAGCATGGAATATGAACATGTATACAACAACCATGGGTTTCTCAAGAAATCAAGCCTTTGACAGTCGAATGAGATATCAAACCTTCTCGGATTAGGGGGGAAAGGGGTGGGGGGGGGGGGGACGGGATATTGCGAGAATCTCTTACTCACCTTGTAAATCCTTTGGGAGTTCAAAATCGGAAAGGCTACCGATTGATAGATAGATCCTGTGACGTTGAATGGAATGTTTCTAGAGGAAGTCAAATTGACACAATAGCAAACCCAAAATCTGCCGCACTGACCATTGATGCTTGAAAATCTGACGCACTCTAAAATAGGAACAACCAAGAAAGAATATCCTCTCCAAAATAAGACAGCAAGTTTATGTCAGATGTGTTGGCTGAAAGGCATCGTTATCGTAGATCTCCGGGAATGGACACTACTCGGCCAGCAAACACTTCCTAACAGTGGAAAAAGAAGAATTCTGTTTACAAAAGTTATGTGACCAATACAAGACACATGTGAAGAACAATAGTGGCTTATGCATTCACAATAAAACATAAATATAACTACAATACGACACCATTCCTCCTTTTAGCTAAGGCTGTAGTAAAGATAGTTCCACACCATCTAATACAGGAAGGCCCCGCTATATGTCGCTTCGGTTTATGTCGTTTCGCTATAACGTCGTTGTTATAATGGGACATAACTTCAGTTTACGTCTCTGCGTTCCGCCATAACGCCGTCTCCTGTGTTGCTATGTTGCGTTAACGTCGCCATTTTACATTTTGTGCAGTGCGTTTTTCCAGGATTTTATCGTGTCATCACCCATAATTATTAGTTTAAAGCGCACAGTAAGTGCCTGATTGTGTGTCTGGTTGTAAGAGAACCAGAAAAGCGTTACTCTTGAGGTGAAGTTAGATGTGTTACGTCGTTTTAAGGCTGGCTATCGGGCTGTTGATATCGGTAAAGTCCATGGTTTACCTCCAATCACGGTAAGGACAATTCGTGCAGGTGCTGACAAAATCAAAGAGGGTGCTAAAAACATAACCCCTTGAGTGCTTCCAAGATCACTCATACCAGAAGTATTCTTATGGAAAACATGGAAGAACTACTGGCCGTCTGGTTTGAAAACCAGAAGCAACGGAATATGCCTGTGAGCAAGATGGTTATCCAATAGAAACCAAAGTCTCTCTATGAAGATCTAGCTAAGAAAGTGGGTGAGAGCAGTACTAGTAGTGCTGATGATAGTTTTGGAGCGAGTCGTGGTGTTAATGCCTCTATGTCCCAATAACTTACCACTCCCCATCCAACCCAACTCTATTTAGCCAAAAAATATCAACAACCATCAAAATAAACATTTCTTAATACACTGTATTTCATTTAATTATATGGGAAATAATGTTTCGCTATACGTCGCTTCACTTAAAGTCGCGTTTTCCAATAACATAACCACGACCGGGGCCTTCATGTACTGTTAGCGTGTGAAGTGCTAGGCCACCACATATGAGTTGAGGTCGCCAGTTCCCCTCCTCGTTGTCTATCCTTCCTAGACAATTCCTAGGAAAATCTGAAACATAATCTGGGACCCATCTTCATGAGGGTGTGTCGACCCCAGAACCGTACTGGTGGGGAAAAGTAATACTTATTCTGATGTGGACTGAACCAGGGTCACTGTCCTGGCGGGCAAGTACACTAAACAGAATATCCCGGTGGCAATCCCACTAATCCGCATGTCACCGTGGCTGCCCTAGGGTTTGGCATGTTTCAGAATGTCTGGTTTCATTGCGTCTCCATGAATAGGCATCTCTCGACTTGACGGAGATTGGGAGCATATCATGGATTGTCTGCCCAGGGCATGCAGGAGTACCGGACAATGAACAAGCTGATAGATTAGCCGCTACTGATGTTTTCTTCGTGGAGAGCTACTTTATGATATAAAGTTGGTGTGGTGAAAGCTTTTTCGAATCGTGTGGACTGCAACTAAATGGACAGAGTTTTCATCATCATCATCCCCATCATCGTCATTAACATGTACCCTACCTAACGTTGGCGTTCGTGCACCACCACCCCCCACCACCTTTGTTCTCTCCCTATCTCGGTATTTTGTGCCATAGAAAAGTTATATTGTTTAAGTCTCCTCAATCTATGCCCCGCTCCTGTCCAGCGTAATTTGTCTCGGTCTTCCTCTGCCTCTTCTACCGCTGATATTCCAGTCATCAAGATGTTTTCCAATGCATTCCTTTCTCGTGACTAAAGTGCATTGTTTGTCTCGTCTTATATTTGCATAATATGTCATTCTTTCATTAGCGAATCAACAGAGAGCGCTTCGCCAAATATAAAATCATTAAAACATATTTTGTGACTATAAAATTAACGCACGTTTGGGAATAAAGTAAAAATATTAAGTACTGGACCCCTTTGTACGCTTTCAGGGTGCTGGGTTCATGGTGCAAGTTCCATATTTGATAGATCACAGGTTCATTCCATGCACCGGTCTGCTGGACTTAAACGTTGACTCCTAGTTTAGAAAGCAATGGCAAACTACTGAAGCGTAAAATTGTCCAGAAACTCAACTGGTGTTGAATTTAACGTTCCGAAAGAGCATGAAACGTTTTAAAGACGCAATCGGATGGGAGATGTATTTAACATCACAACAACGGCATTTACCTCCCCAAGCCATTTCATCGTGCCCATTTTATAACGGATAGATTGTGGCAACCAAAGTCAATTTTAAACCAGGATGGTAATCGAGCGCGCTAGCTAATACACTACCGCAGCTTTGGGGGACATGGTAAACAACTGTAGACGTGTTTTAACTTAAACGTTAAACTAACAAGAAAAAAACATATTAAACAACAGAAACGAATGTGGAAGCAGTTTTGTACCATGGGTTTGTGGTGTGTTAAGGCCATCATGTGTTCTGGCCTGGATGCACAAATGGATAGATGGTCAGTCTAGCCTCTCTTAGCGGACGACGAACGTAGGCAAGGAGCCCTCGACTCTCTAACGAGTGCACTGACATTAAAACTTCTTATTCTTCTTCTGCGTTCATCCGTAGTATTTTTTTCAGACGTAATTGCGGCGTGTCTCGTTATGCACTCTTGTGCCAAAACCCTTAGGCCAACACATTTGACGTTAGAGAGCGTTTTTTTAATATCAGGTTAGCCAGTCGTGGGGGACTCTCACGGGTGTGGTGCCGTCCACATCGCAGTTGGTCAAGTTAGAACGGTGGCAGACTTCACGGTCAGCCCTCAAGGGAAGGCAGGTGCAGTCCATTGGCATTTACCGCCATCCAAGGAGGCTTCCATAATTGCAGAGTCGATACATAGCGGCCTGATACTGGCTCACCAAAGGAATCGCCACGTCCTGCACATGGTTGCTTTAATTCCTCACTTCCATGTATTGGGCATTTCGTTCGTCACAGGCAGCTGCCCGCACAATCCAGGAACCGTCGGTCCGCAGACGGCGTCCACTCAGCGAGCTTTCAGTTCGGACATGTACTGGACGAAGTGTCAAGAAGAAAACACAGTCAGAGCTGTTCCGGGCATGGGATCCAATGCATTAAAACTTGTTTGGATTTCTTACATAGTCCATGGAGTGCTGCTCGTAGGTCTGCTAGTTCTGTACTGTTTTTTCTGTTAAGTATTGAGACAGCTGACTTTGCATCTGCGAAGATAGCTATTTGCTTCTCTTTTTTTTCTCCCCATAAATATCATTTCTGCTGCAGTTTTCAAAGCCTATCCTATTGGTCCTCACCAATAATTCCTTTGAGTTCAATGGCCACTACTTTGAACAAATCAGCGGTGTCGCCATGGGCACAAAAATGGGACCAGCTACGCATGTTTATTTATGGGACATCTGGAACACCAGATTGAACTCAGCTATGATGGTCTTCTCCTTTCTTTGTACCGACGCCACATCGATGACGGCATAGGTCTCACTGACATGACAGAGGCGGAACTGAACCTGCTTCATTAATTATGTCAATGACTTCCATCCATCGATCAAATTCACCACATAAATTTCCACCACCTCTGTCAATTTACTTGACACCACTATTAAATTAAACCCTACAGGCCTCACGACCTCCGTGTACTACAAACCTACTGATGCTCACGGTTTCCTCCTGTACAGCTCATCCCACCCCAAAAGCTGCAAAGATTCCATCCCATATTCCCAGCTACTCCGCCTTCGTCGTATCTGTCAGGATGACAATGACTTGCCCGAGAGAGCCATGAAATGCTTGATTTTTGTTCCGCAGACGGTCCTACCCAGAAGACGTCTTGTCCACAGCTTTCTGTCGCATAACCCAAGTCTCGCGGGAAATGTCCCTCGTCAAACAAACGCGACCTCCTAACAATGAACCCAAGCTCATCCTCACCTTCCATCCACATGCCTATGCCATCAAGCACATTTTCCTGCGACACTGGTCTATCCTGGAATCCGATTCAACCACTCGTGAGGTATTCTCCAATGGCCCTAGGGTAATTTTCCGCCGTAACCAGAGAATCAGAGACCACCTTGTGCATAGCCGCCTCCCCACGATTACTTCATCTGTGGGCACATTCGAATGTCATCTTAAGAGCTGTCTGACATGCCCATACATTGTTCAGACACCGGAGATTGCATTTCCCCTAGACACCTTCACCTTTAAGATTATTTCACTTGTACACCCCGCAATCTGATTTATGTCATCACCTGCAAACGATGTGACATGAAATACATTAGGTCAAACGGGCAGACGTCTTGCTGACCGTTTTAGAGAACACCTCAGAGACATCAATCAGGGCGCTGACAAACCTGTCCCCAACCATTTCAGTTCCTCCAACCATAATGAAGTCGACGATGTATGTGTCACCGCATTGAAACCCTACTACTCCAACAGCTCCGTTAGGCTTAAAATTGAATGCCAGCTAATCAACAATCTGGGATGCGTCCATCCAGCAGGTATCAATACTGTTGTGGACGCCACTGTATAACTGTGCCATCGTCTCCAACTGTCTACGCTGTCTATTACTATGCTGTCCTCCCCCCACCCAATATTCATACCTAACTGTCTCCACACCCCTATATTTTCATATCAGACTGTTCGCATATTTTTGGCGACGTAAATCCTATCTGGCAACCTACTATACTTAAACTCTGCAGCCAAAGAGTGCCTTCGCAATCTGGCATATCCGTCTTTTCTGCTCCCACATGGATACATAGTGGTTGTGTTTTTAGTTTTGTGCTTTTTTTATATTTCGTTGTCCTATCTATCCGTGTTGTCCTGTCCTTGACAAAGATTCTGAGAATCGAAACGTCGGCCGTCCTGTGTGTCGTATTGTACGCGTTTGTGTGTATTTTATTTTATTATTCATTTTATAAAATTATTGAGTGCTTCTGATTTCGGATTTTCACCTGTATTTCGCGATACGATGAATCTCCTTGTAAGGTATGTGCAACGTGTTGATGTTTAGTACGTTTCTTCTCGCAGGAGCTTAATATACCTATTTGTTTCTAGTCCTATTAGCATTTCATTTATGATTCCATCCTTTCCTGGTGATTTCTTCTTTTTTAGGGTATTCATTGCCTGTTCCATTTCTTCCATTGTTAGATTTGCCATCATATATTCTGCTGCTGTCTCTGTATTACTATAATGTGTCTGTTTATCTTTGATTGCTTTCTTCTGTTCGGTTGTAATATCAATGTGGTTTGCACTAGTATAGTGTTCCATTAGTGCATTTGCAGCCTTTTTTCTGTAAGCAAGGTATTTACTTGTTCAATTGTTATTTGTTTGTTTCTGTGTCCTTCATTGTTCGTGGCTTTCACTAGTTTCCATAGTTTGTTTCCATCCCTGTCAAAGTTCAGGTTTTCTTTTTTTCCCTCCAACAATCTCTTGTTGTTTGATTTACTGTTCTTTTATATTTTACTGAGATATCTTTGAGAGAGATGTTCGCTTCAGTTGTTTGTTCTCTCTCTCTCTCTCTCTCTCTCTCTCTCTCTCTCTCTCTCTCTCTCTCTCTCTCTCTCTCTCTCTCTCTCTCTCTCTCTCTCTCTCTCTCTCTCTCTCTCTCTCTCCTGTCTTCCTGGCATCTTCAGCTTTGTCCTCCAAAATTTGTAGTTCTTCAGTCCAGTATGGTTTGTAATATTACCTCGCTCCTCTTGGAATCGACTCAGCGGCCGCCTGTATTATTGCTTTGTTTAGACTTTCCACCATTTGTTTAATGTTGCCATGTCGTGTATTTATGTTTTCACAATATTTGTCTGTTAGTATGGCAAATCTATCCCAATCAGCTCGTTTGTAATTCCAGCGAGGCAAAGGCCTTTGCTCCTGAGAAACATACTCCATATTCATTACAAGCTTGACTGGTCTGTGGTCACTACCTGCTAACTTGGTCCAGCACATGGTGATCGATTTTGTGGAGGATGTCTCCTGTGCAGAAAGCTAAGTCTGGAGAAGAAGTGGTAAACCATCTTCTAGAGTAGAAGCTCGGTGTGTCGTCCGCTTTGTTGAGTAGATGGAGATTACAGTCTATTTCCCAGTCCTCCACTTCATCTCCTCTGTTGTCAGTATCTGGTTATCCCCATCTTTCTAAAAGGCTATTAAAGTCTCCGACAATAATGTAGTTGTTGTCAGTTATTTTATTGTTTGAAAGTGTAAGGTCCTTATCTGCTGGGCTATACAGATTGTAAATTCTTATTTTCACGTCTCTTTATCATTATATCAACACCTATAGTTTCCGTTTGGTTGTCAGACGTCACAGATACTTCACTGCAAGGTATTGTATTTTGTGTAAGTATTAGAACTCCTCCATTGTGTCCTTCGCGGTCAAAACGTATGGCTTGATATCCTCTGACTGAGAATTTGCGATTGGCGTTGAGGATGTGTCTCTTGAATGCATGCCACATCTATTCTATCTTTATAAAGACGATGTGTTAAGGGGACTGTCTTGTTATAAACTCCTTCAGCATTCCACTGTAGTATGTTGAGTGTCCGGGGTGTTTGGTCAATAGCTCTTGACCTACTCCTCTGTGCCTTGACTCCACAGCGCAGGGAAAGGTGACCACCAGTAGTCATGGGTGGACCCCCTCGAGGCAGGGGGGCCCGGCACTATCACCGCCTGATGGGACTTCACGGGATTAGCACCATATCGATTAATTTTCATCTGTGGCATCATGAATTGATTAAGTTACGTTGCACTGCTTTGTCAAGTCTGTGGCTCAGTACATCCGATTTCGACAAGCATCTTTCGGGATGCTTTCCCTAACCTTTGACTGTTCCTAGTCTACCTACAAGGCAGCAGGTTTGTGTGTCTCTTAGGCTGGTTCCTCTCCCTTGACCAGTTCGACATGGGTGACCCTACCAGTAGCTTCGCTACCGTCGGCATAGCTCTTGGGGGTCATTGGAACACGCAAGCCCCTCTACCTCGTCACGGTGGACACACGGCAGAGGGGTAATCGAATCCTATACACAAACAGCGGTCTCACAGACAGTTGGAATCGAATCCTATACACAAACAGCGGTGTTTTAGACAGTTGGAATCGAATCCTATACACAAACAGCGGTCTCACAGACAGTTGGAATCGAATCCTATACACAAACAGCGGTGTCACAGACAGTTAGAATCGAATCCTATAAGCAACAGCGGTGTCACAGACAGTTGGAATCGAATCCTATAAGCAACAGCGGTTTTGCAGACAGTTGGAATCGAATCCTATACACAAACAGCGGCCTCACAAACAGAATCGAATCCTATACATAAACAGTGGTCTCACTGGCAGTTGTAACCGCATTTTATACTCAAACACCGGTCTCACAGACAAAATCGAATACCATACACAAACAGCGGTCTCACAGACAGTTGGAATCGAATCATATACATAAACAGCGGTCTCACAGGCACTTGGAATCGAATCCTATACATAAACAGCGGTCTCACTGACAATTGGAATCGAATCCTATACACAAACAGCGGTCCTACAGACAGTTGCAATCGAATCCTATACACAAAAAGCTGTCTCACAGACAGTTGGGATCGAATCCTATACACAAACAGCGGTCTCACAGACAGACTCGAATCCTATACACAAACAGCAATCTCACAGACAGTTGGAATCGAATCCATTACCAAATCATATAACTTCCATTGAAAATGAGAATAACAGAGCTGTCAGTAATGTAATGTAATAGTGAAATATCAAGAATTACACTGGGTTGTTCAGAGTGTAAGCATAAAACTGTTTAATGAAATTAGCACACCACAATGTCCCGGTATAGCAGAATTCTCGCGGGACTGAGTAAACATGCTGCAACAATGCAATAATATACTTTTATAGACAGGCATATAGTTGGCTTCAAGAACTCGGTGCATTTTCTTTCTTTCTTTCTTTCTTTCTTTCTTTTCTTTCTTTCTTTCTTTATTTTTATTCTTTCTTTTTCTTCCCCTTCCTCGTGCTTATCCTCTTTTTCTTAGCGCTTCTTCGCCTTCCCTCCTCCTCCTCCTAGCCCCTTTTCTTCCACTACTTTTTCTACTCCTTTTACTGCAGCGGGTACTGTTACCAGTATTGCGATTGTCCAATATCATCTTCGTGTTGCTAGTATTTGTGTTGTACCTGCTATAGTTTCTCCCTGCGGCCTAGACATCGTACTTACGTCGTGCATTTGTTGATCATGTTAGCCATCCCAGGTGTGTTGGTACAACATTCCACTGCCTCAATATTGTGGAGTCATCTTCGCCGCTCCTCTACATGTAGTCGGTGTATGAACAACAGACCCGTCCAGAGAGACCGTCTTCACGCCGTGGTCCCGCAATGGAAGGCAGAGACAGCATTTGGACACTTCCAGTCGCCCACAGGAGCTTTTGAAATGCAGTGCCTATACATGATGCTCTGATATTTGATTCAGCCTAGAAAACATCACATATGGTTGCTTAGTCTCATGTCCATATACGTCTTCTTCCTCTTCTTCTCCTTCTTGTTCTTGTTCTTGTTCTTCTTCTTTTCTTCTTCTTCTTCTTCTTCTTCTTCTTCTTCTTCTTCTTCTTCTTCTTCTTCTTCTTCTTCTTCTTCTTCTTCTTCTTCTTCTTCTTCTTCTTCTTCTTCTTCTGCCTTCATCCGGAGTTCTTTTATTTCCGGACGTGATTGCGTTGTGCCTGTTTACAGCTGAGCTGCGTTCTTGCGCCGTTAGGCCGACACATCCTACTTCTGCGAGCATTTATTGACCGGGTTAACCTTCCCGGAACGTCCAATTGCTGGAAACGTCCGAGACTTTCACTTCAGAGAACTAGCATACAATTAATATGTTTTAGGGGTGGAGAGGAAGTTTGGATAGACTCCAGGCGGTGTGCAATTGGATATCTCCATGGTATCTTAGTTTCTACAGGGCAGAACTATGGGAGTTTAATTTATCTCATTTTGTTTTTAAACTACAGATCTGAGACTGTAGAGAGCACCAATGCTTCTGTATCACAGATCTGACTGTGTCAAGAGCACCCCATTCCCTATACCACATATCTGTTGTAGTCAGGTTCTATATCACTAGTATGTTGGTGTAGAGTAGACCTATGTTTTCATCTCATACATATTGAGATCTTTTATCTTGATATCTGTTGGGGTATCAGCCTTGCATTCTGGACAAGTTCGTAGGTGCCATAACACCCCCCCCCCCCCGCCGCCAACATAGCTACGAGGTCCAGCGTCTCATAGTGCCAGTTCTGTGTTGGTTGACGACGGCCCTGGTTCTCCCCCATGTGCCTCTTGTGTCTGTCCACGCCAATTCTTACACCCGAATCCCTTATTCTGGACAACTATGCGGATTCACTGGCATCAAAGTGCTCAGCTCTCGATATCTCTCCAAGGGCATTAATAACAATGGCACGATCCACGGTCTGGCCAGCAAGTTTATCAGCTTCGTTCATTTCCCTCAACTCCCGCATGTCCCGGAACGACGATGAAGGTAAATCAAAGGACAACGGACCTCCGCAGATATTAAATCCACTGTCCGAGTGCAGAACACATCTCAACCTATCGGATCATGCTAATTAAATCACGTAGTACACAAACTTCGATATAGTTCTGTGATTCCAACCATATGAAATCCCGTGTTACTGCCATCACCTCCATCATCATGCTGGTCGTGGTATAGACTGGGCACCACTGGCTTCTTGAGCGGTCCGGCTCGCTGAACGTGTCGTGAATTTCCACGGACGTCTCGGCTGCCGTATAACAGATCAGGTGCATCTCAATGTAAAACTCACAGACTTAGGGTTGGTTTGTGTCTCAGCTTAGGAACCCGTGTCTTTGCAGTTGTTAGACATGTTCTTCTTCTTGTTCGTTAACTTGCAGAAAGATAAAGAACCCTTTTTTATTCATCTCAGATTTTTGTGCTTCTGTTCCTTTCGAAACTAATGAGTCAAAAAATCATAATAGACAACGTTTAGCATGTTTGCTCACTGGAGCGTTCGACAGGTGAAACGTCAGCTGTGTTGGGAACACGAGGAACAAGAAAGAATCATTGAAAGTTAGCTTCTGAAGAAGATAAATTTTTCCACGCTCTTCAATGTCATGTCATGCAGTTCAGACAGAAGACTCACGTGATGTATGTGGAATATATATATATATATAATATATATATATATATATATATATATATATATATATATATATATATATATATATATATATATATATATATATATATATATATATATATGGAAGCATAGAGAGAAGATGCTAGACATCACAATCAGCCAACTATTGCTGGGGTTGAATGTGATGTCCTGTAAGGGATATGCAGCTTTAAAAATAAGACATTTTGTACCTTGTGTGTTTCGTACTGGAAATCTTTTGTCTTGCTCTCCGTTGCTTTATCTCATTTGTACCCTGGGTAGATAGTTGACTGGATGTTAGAATAACAACACACAATATGGGCGAGAATCTCCACAGATGAACAAACCACATTGATACTGGCGATCGTTCCGACCGAAGTCTTTATGAAAGGAACAAGAAAAACGAAAAAATAATAATATTTACAAAACAGACAAAATAAAAGAATGTGTACCTAGGTCGGTCTCACCGATTGGAGACGGACCATTTAAGTACTCCTCTGTTTGTCCGTTTGCTTTTTTAAAAATAGTTTTGTAAGATAAGATAAGATAAGATAAGATAAGATAAGATAAGAAGAGGACAATGCAAGTGACGACCAAAAACCACAAAAAACAATTTTAAAAAAGACACGAAAGAACAAGACAACACACAAATATTTTACTAGACACGATAAAACAAGACAGGCGAACACAAGACAAAACAAGACAGACACGATAAAACAAGACAGCAGAACACAAGACAGGATAAGATATAACAAAGCTCTGACAATTGTGATTTCGTTTAAACCTGGAGTGTTTCTATTCATCCCTGAAGGAAGACATGCTATTTTGAGTTCTTTACGCGAAGCATGATCATGCGTTCTTTAACATTTCAGTTCAAAAGCAGAGACATACACATAATGTCTATATTTTCCTAACCAAACATAATGAAGGAGCAAATCCAGGACATAAACAATGGGTCTACGTGTCTTATCTTTCGAATATAAACATGCCCACATTAAAAAACATATACACAATTGTCCTTAAAAGCACAGCCGAAGTGTAGTTTATTGATTTGTATATTTATCTTAAAAATGTGTTTTCCCCGAATGCATTAAACACCAACCATTTCCCTGCGGAGATCTTGACCGCTGACCCCTGGTCAGTTAACCAGTTTATGTTAATTTCCTAATGGACATGGAATGGATCCGAGGAGAAACTGGGCATGCGCAGCAGGAGGCAGACGTAACTGTGTTTACTTCCTGTGTTGCCATGGCGATAGATAAATACTAGGGGGAGACCACAGACATGATCTATAAGCAAATCAAGTTTTGCGATTTATTTTCGTGAGGGCTAGCGATGATGGTTCTTGATGGGGAAATACACAGGTGGATATAAACATGGATAAACAAGACAGTGGATGAGAAGGCTGACGTGCAAACAGTTAGGCGAATAAATAGACACGTGTCCAAATAGATGAAACTGCAATCGAACAGAGAAGACAGCTGTTAGACAATGTTTTGATATATGAAAGAGAATGATTGATACACAAACATATGTTTAATCACATAAACAGCCAATCAGACACGCAGTGAAACAAAAGTTAATATATTATTACTATGATATATCATATAACTACATCATAGGCAGTTAGTAAACAATGGACGGCATATTTTGGAAACCGGTCAAGTTATTAATAGGGACTACGTGTTTCGTATGTTGTTTAACACACCCAAAATTGCATGCTGAAGTTGGCAGAGGCAATCACTGTTCATTTACAAAAACCAACTTTATGCAAATAACAAGACACGATTGTCAGTGTAAAATTACCGTGGTAGACAATTCAAGCTGGTGTCCCTGGCGAAGGGTTAATGACGCCGTTCGTTATCCCGTATACCCACATACGAAACACAGCTGCGCGAGATTCGGCAGCGGATCGCGTCGCATTGGTTTCTTATGGAAAGGTATGTGAGCCGGTCGTTCAGAAAGCAATGACAAACTACTGAACGTAAAACTTGCCAAGACATAAACAGCAGCTGAAAAATGCTGGTGTTGACTGCATTGTCCTGTAAATAGAATATGCCAAAAAAAAAAGAGAATTCAAATTACTGTGTGGATATGTGTATTGTATTTTTCAGCATGACATATTTATGTAATTACTTTAGTTTATGTTGTGTGATTTCTGCAGTATGCACCTGACGAGATGCAGCGAAATATGCCAGGCAAAAATCGTGCAGTCTATTGTTTGTGTCTTCCTTATTCAAATTTTTAAACAAGTAGAAACTGCGATGGGGTCTCAGAGATGTTTTATATAATTATGCTGAAAATTCCCTGGACAGTCAAACTGAGTAATATAAATCCTTTGAAAGAGGCTAGGAAACAATAACACTTTATCACAAACATCACAAAGAGGAATACGTCATTTATGTTGGCCACATTATGAAAAGAGAAAAACTGAAATAGTTTGTGACAGCAATTATAAGGAAAGAGGGATATAGGAAGACAATGACAGAAGATTCAAGAAAGCATCTGGTCACAGCCAGGAAAGGATACAGTATAGGAAGTGATACACTGGATAAGGGTGATAGAAGGATGTGGATTGGCATGATCTTCCACGCCAGTTGGTCCGGCACTTGTTAGTGATGATTCATTGATTATAATGTATCAGTTATTGTAAGATAAGATAAGATAAGATAAGATGAGATAAGATAAGATGAGATAAGATAAGATAAGATAAGATACGATAAGATGAGATGAGATAAGATAAGATAAGATAAGATAAGATAAGATAAGATAAGAAGACGACAAGGTTGTTGTAAATGTTTTATAATGAACTACTATGTAAACCATAATACGAGGGGGCATTAAATGAAAACCTGAAATGTTTTTTTTTTTTTTTAATGAGTATAATCTGAAAAGGTACAGAACAAATGTACAATTTTCCGATGTAGTTCACCACTGCGTTCAATGCAAGTTCTCCAACGCCGATAAAGTGCTTGGGTTCCTGTAGACAGATCAGCTCTGGGGTTATTACTCGGTGTGCCTGACCCAGTCGTAAACAGTCTGTCACAGAAGTCACGCCGTTTTGAAATTTCCTACTCCACTCACACACTTGCAAGAATGACAGGCATGCATCATCATACTGGACCTTCGTTCGCATATAAATTTCTATAGGTTTCACCCCTTCTCTGATCAATTGAACACTGCTCCTCTTTGGTGCATTTCAAATGTGGGGCGGCCATATTTAAACTGTCTTTGTGACGTCATGTGTTTGCCTGCACCGTGATGTCACGTGCTTAACACTCGTGTCATCCTTAACACCAATATGAACAGGTTACAAGTCAATGGCATGGTTATTGTAATTTATATAACACACTTTTAAGCTTTTCACGTAAAGCCCCCTTGTATTGTGTATACATTTCGATTTGATTAACATCTAAGAGTTATGTTTGAATAAATACCTCCCAAATAAATGCATTCTAGTGCCAATTGCGGATTCTACAGAAAAAAATGTATAAAATTAAACGGAAGAAAACCATTACATTAGAAACTCAGAAGGCAATTAAGAAACCAATTTTTAGGAAATAAAGGAAATGGCCATTATATTTTTGTTTCAATTTCTATCCTACTTCATTTCCGCTAGCTATGATTTTTGAGCCAAAAACAACAAGAGCTATATTTTTTTAAAGCCGAAAATGGCCGACAGATTGGATTGGATTAAAATCAAATTAAACAGCCCGAATTTTACTTCAATGGGATCGACCATCTCTGGGGTTTGTGAGAGATTCGAAGAAGATGGGAAATCACAGACCACTAGTTATCTTCGAGTGGTGGCGAAATTTCGAGCCTGCGCTCATGTAATAGAAAACAGATCTGCCAATGGGTCAAGACGCCATTTCCGGATGCGAACGTTGATTGGAGGAAATAGAAATGGAAGTCAAAGCACTTCCGGTGTGTAATGTAATAAGGGCCGTAACCGAATTAGTTTTGGCGCTCTGGTTTCTGGCGGGTAGACAGGGGCTTCTAATTATCTCTTAATGAATTTTTAACCTTCCATTTGTTTCCTTTTCTTAATTGTACGTTGCTCAAAATTTTATCCATTTGTTCTCAGAGGTGCTTTGTATTCTATCTATCTATCTATCTATCTATCTATCTATCTATCTATCTATCTATCTATCTATCTATCTATCTATCTATCTATCTATCTATCTATCTACCTACCTACCTACCTATCTATCTACCAATCTATCTATCTATCTATCTATCTATCTATCTATCTATCTATCGAGGTGTGTGTTTTTGGGTGTTTATGAGTGAGGGATATGTGTGGGCAGGTCGGGAGATGTGTTTGTGGGTGGGGGTGTGTGTATAGGTGGGGGATGTGTAGTTGAGAGGTGGCGGATATTGGGTGGGTGAGAGGGTGTAAGTTGGCTGATGTGTGTGTTGGTGGGTGGGGGAAATTGTGAGGGTGTGGGATGTATGTGTGGATAAGTGCGGGATGTGTGGGTTGACGGTGATATGTGTGTGATTTTGTGATGTGTGTTTTGCTGGGTGGTTGCGGGTGTGTGGGTGGGTGGTGGAGAATATGTGGGTGGGTGTGTGCGTGTCGGTTATGGGATGGGTGGGGGATGTCTGGGTGGGTGGGGAAATGTGTGTGGGTGATGGATCAGTGGATGGGTGGCGGCATGGATGTTTGCCTGAGTCCGTGTGAGTGCGTGGAGGTATGTGTGAGTGGATGGGGGTTGTGGTGGGTTCCCCCCCCCCCCCCCCCATATGAATGTACCATGCGTAATATGCATTGTTTATGCTTACAAAATACATTTGACAATGTTTTTTTTCCCCTATATAAATGTAACATGCACATTTGATGAATGAAAGATGAGTGATCGAAAGGGCCGAATGTAAGACGGGCCTGCGTGCCCAATATGTTAAAAAAAAAAAATAAAGTTCTATCTATCTATCTATCTATCTATCTATCTATCTATCTATCTATCTATCTATCTATCTATCTATCTATCTATCTATCTATCTATATGTCTGTCTGTCTGTCTGTCTGTCTGTCTGTCTGTCTGTCTGTCTGTCTGTCTGTCTGTCTGTCTGTCTGTCTGTCCGTCTGTCCGTCTGCCCATCTGTCCGTCTGTCGTCTGTCTGTCTGTCTGTCTGTCTGTCTGTCTGTCTGTCTGTCTGTCTGTCTGTCTGTCTGTCTGTCTGTCTGTCATGTAACATGCTGTTCCATATTTTTTTATGTATTCTAATCTTTCATATTACGAGGTATCATTTTGAATGCTACTTGATCATCCTGTAACATGACATTCCATTTTTTTTGGTGTGTATTCTCATCTTTCATATTATCATTTTGTATGCCACTTGATTTTATCATGCATAATGTAACATTTCTGTGATGTGAGTGAGAGAGTTAGTGAGTGGGAGAGAGAGAGAGAGAGAGAGAGAGAGAGAGAGAGAGAGAGAGAGAGAGAGAGAGAGAGAGAGAGAGAGAGAGAGAGAGAGAGAGAGAGAGAGAGAGAGAGAGAGAGAGAGAGAGTTGAATTGCATCACTAATGTTTACGCTACACAATGTATATGTACAATCTTTTCTACACGTCTTACAATTTTTGCGAGAATGCTCACGACAACCGTCATTGTCTCAACTGTGTGTAAAGTGTGGGAGTTTGTTCTTATTAGTTTCAGTGATCATGTGAGGCATCGTGTATGTGTCTAGATGTGAGCATGTGTGTGTGGATGTGTATGTGAGCGATGTGTGTGTGTGTGGGGGGGGGGGGGGGGGGGGGGGAGAGCTGTGGAGAATGTATGTGTGGAGGAGTTGTGTGTGGGGGTGTGTATGGGTTGATGGGTGATGTGTGGATGGGGAAGGGATATTTAGTCGATGGGGGTGTAAGTGTGTGTGAGGTATGTGTGTGTGTGTGTGTGTGTGTGTGTGTGTGTGTGAGGGGGGGGGGGGTATTTGGGAGGATGGTTGGAAGTATGTGGGTGTTGGTGGGTTGGGGGGTGGGTAGTGAATGTGTATTTGGGTGGGTGAATGGGTGTGTAGCAGATTGTGTAGGTTGGGGGATGGGTGTGTAATGGGTGTGGAGGATGAGTGTGTTTTGGGTGGGGGAGGGGGGTGTCTGTGAATGGGATATGTCTATGTGGATGGGGTAAATGTGAGTGGGTGGAGGATGTATGTGTGGATGTTGAGGATGTTTGTAGGTGGGGGGATGTGTGGGTGGGGAGATGTGTGTGTGGGTGAGAGCTGTGTGGGCGGTGATGTGTATTGGGAATGCATGTGGGGCATTGTGTATATGGAGGGATGTGTTCATGGGTTTAGTTTTGTGTGGGAGGGGAGATGTGTGAGAGGTGGGGGAGGTGTGGGATGTGCAGATGGATGAAGGATGTATGTGAGGATGGGGGATGTGTGTTTGACTGGGTTGTTGGGGTGTGTGTGTGGGTGGGAGGGTAGATGAGAGATGCATGTGTTGATGGGCCGGTGGGTGATGTGTGGGTGTGAGTGGTTGATGGATGAGTACGTGAGTGGTTGGATGTGTGTGAGAGATGAGTGTATGAGTGTAGGATGTGTGTGTTTGTGGGAAGATGTGTGTGAGCGGCGTATGTGTGTGTTGGGGTATATGTGGGTTGTGGGGTGTGTGTGGGTGGGAGGTGTGTGTTTTTGGGTGTTTATGAGTGGGGGATATGTGTGGACAGGTGGGGAGATGCGTTTGTGGGTGGGGATGTGTGTATAGGTCGGGGATGTGTAGTTGAGAGGTAGCGGATATTGGGTGGGTGAGTGGGTGTAGGTTGGCTGATGTGTGTGTGGGTGGGTGGAAATTGTGAGGGTGCGGGATGTGTATGTGTGGATAGGTGAGGGATGTGTGGGTTGGCAGGGGTATGTGTGTGTGGTCTTGTGATGTGTGTTTTGCTGGGTGGTTACGGGTGTGTGGGTGGATGTTGGAGAATATGTGGATGGGTGTGTGCGTGTCGGTTATGGCATGGGTGGGAGATGTGTGTGTGAGTGGCGGCATGTATGTTTGCCTTGGTCTGTGTGAGTGCTTGGAGGTATGTGTGGGTGGGTGGGGGTGTGGGGAAGGTGTGGTAGGTGGGGGATGTGAGGGTGGCTGCGGGATGTGTGGGTGGCTGCGGGATATGAGAGTGGATTGGGGATGTGTCTCACAACATTGCAATATGCACTGTTTATGTTGACAACTTTCATTTTACAATATATGTTTTTTCCCATGTGAATGCATCATGCGTAATATGCATTATGTTTACAAAATCCATTTGACAATGTTTTTTTTTTCCCTATGTAAATGTAACATGCACATTTGATGAGTGAAAGATGAGTGATTGAAAGGGCCGAATGTAAGACGGGCCTGGGTGCCCAATTTGTTACCCTTTCAAAATAAAGTGCGTTCTATCTATCTATCTATCTATCTATCTATCTATCTATCTATCTATCTATCTATCTATCTATCTGTCTGTCGGTCGGTCGGTCGGTCGGTCGGTCGGTCGGTCGGTCGGTCGGTCGGTCGGTCCGTGTTGACGTCTTACTTTGTCTAGGTAACTTAATGGGTTCACACAGGTGTTAATTAATACAAACAATAAATACGTTCGCTATGATATAGCCGATTTATTGTGGCAATCTACAGTGGGCGCAGTGGGTTAAACAGCCCGCGCTTTACATCATCATCATATCACAGATTATAGAACATCAAACATTTCATATAACAAACTAGCACACTATCTAGCCTATGTTCTATCTCTATACAACGAGCTACCGAGTCCCTCTCAGGCAGACACTTGTTGCCTGGTCTCAGTCCATTTGTCTCTGATGGTTTTCCGCGTGTCGCTATTCGACGGGCGGTAACCCCGTTCGAGTCCTCGTGGACCCCGCTTCAGGCGGGCCACATTAGTGTCCACGGACCCATGAACTCGAGGGTTGACCTTCGATAAGGTTCTGGACTTTTCTTAGTCTGAGCAACTCGGTTGTCTCTCTTGGGCTAGAGTTGCAGCCCTCTAATTCTATCTTTAGGGGAGGTTTTGAAGGATTCCCCTCCCCCCCTGATCTGGCTTGTTATGGTCAATAGATTAATCTAATTTGTCATCGACATCTAAAGTTAGGGTTTGTAGTTTGGTGGACAGTAACTTGGTAAATACCTAATGGCATTTGAAAACATGTATTACCATACACTACTTCTCTGATTTGCTAAAGAGGCACTCTGTCTCCTGTGTCCTTAACAATGCTTAAGACCGAAGTTTACGTGGCGTTTTAATAGTTGTATTGACAACTCGCCCTTCTCACGCACCCTATTGTGCCCAGACAATAATCTCTGGTTAAAGAGAGTTACAGGACGAAGTCCTGGCAGTTTAAATACACTTTCAAATCTTATTCGTGAGTGTATTTAATACACTTTTACTCTCGTATGTCATCCAATGCTAATATGTAGTTTCGATGTTCTTTTATCCCCTCAGCTACTTGGGGCCCTGTTGGCTTTTAGTGTGTTTGATAATAAGTTGATGTCTCTAATAAAGTGCGTATTTTAAATTGAAAGTGTTGAGTTTTCAGGTTTGTGTATGTGCTGAATGGGGGGGGTATTTCAAGCGTCACGAGTTGGGATAACCTCAATCATGAATCCTTGCACTGGTGCACTACATGATCCGGCATTCCAAGTGTGATGCTTAGTTATATCCTAAATGTAACTAAGTAACTTTTA
>JACEFZ010015203.1:0-15000 GCA_014155875.1 Cepaea nemoralis
CGCCAAGGCACCCCGAAGGGCCCTGTTCCCCAGACGCACGACTGGGAAAGTGTTAGAAAAGTCTTGGCCATTCAAAAACCGGCCCGGTGCCTTGGAAAACCTCTGGCCCCAGTTAGTTCAGTGATGGCCCGGGCTGTCATTTTTCTGAACAGCATTTAACAGGGGGAAAAAAAGTAGAGACGGAAATGAATGATAGGGGGGAGGATATGGGCGGACCTGTGTGGATAGTAAGAATATGAGGGGTTGGAAGAATTTTTTAAGGGCCTTTCCCCTAACGGTGGAGAAGAGCAAACAAGAAGACTTTCAGAGTTAACATTTTTATTGATATTATAATGGTAATAATACAAAGTAATGTAATGGTAATAAAATAAGTATATGGCGCCTTGCCGTCTTAGCAGACGATAGTTTGTTAATTGTGCCTCAAAAAATAAAATCCCTAATAACTGAAAACCCTTCCTTGGCCCTTCCCCCGGGGGGGAAAAGGTAACGCCAATACGTCTAGAACAAGACAAACTGCAGAAGCTGTGGATCAGCAAAGCGATGCTTAACTGTCCGCTTGTCGATACTTCGATCCTAGGCCAGCTGCCAACCAAGGTTATTAGATTACATTTCTTGCACTAAGGCTTATAACCTGCCAGTTGCGCTCCTCCTCCCAAAGCCGTGGGCACAATGTGTCGGGGTTGGTGAGCGCCTCCCAATGGTCGGCGTTACCAGAAAGAAGGCTGTGCCGTCTACTGGCATACGGTAACTCAGCCATGTCTGATTAAGACCTGGCTCATAATACTAAGTAAAGTAATTGTAATAATAGTACTAACAAAGTAATGGTAATAATATGAGTATAAAGTAATGGTAATAATAATACAGTAAATATGTTAAAATCAAATGGTAATTGTAACACCAAAAATCCAAATAAAGGGGGGATCAAAAAAAAATGTTAAACGTGTTGGAATAAAAATTTCAAAATAAAGTATTGGAATAATTACAAAGTAAAAAATGGTTTTTCAAAAAGGTTTTGGAAAATTGTCGGGGTAAGGTAATTTACAAAAAAAAAAGGTTTTTCCGTTTAATGGTAGTAAATAAAATCAAATTTTAAGAATGGTATATACCGAAGCTAAAGTAATGGTAATAATAATACAAAGTAAAGTAATGGTAATCATGCAAAGTATCGTAAGTAACTAACGGAGCCGTGTTACGCACCTTAAGGTGAAGGAGTTACAAATGCAATTCATGATCCCGCATACCGCGTTCGAAACACAGCTGGGGGTGATTTGGAAGCAGGCCGGCTTGCGTTGGTTTCCATACAATAGAAAGCAATTGCAAACTGCTGAACGTAAATTTGCCCAGAAGTCAAAAACGTCTAACAACAAAATTCTGGTGTTGACTGCGAAGTCATGTAAAAGATATGCAACTTATTTAAGGCGTGCCATACGCCAAATTTCAAAGGGCCAAGCTGCAGGCTAGACGGAAAAGCTGGCAGGAAAGAGACGCAGGGAAATTATGGAAGCTGTCACAATCTCTTTTGCAACAGAATGAGATTGGTCGTTGTCTAGATCCTAATGCTCCTTCTATATCACTGCAGAGTGGAAGCTGAGCTAGCCACCTGTCTCACACCACAAGTCACCACTGCAGCACACATCCACCAGTCAGTGAACAAGATTGAGTTTGCGCACATAATATCCCTTTAATGATGAATGAACACGGAAACATGCAACATATATAAATCCAGTAACAGTAATTCCCGAATATATCCTCATCACAACCTAGCACTCGAATAACACTGCCTACTCCAGGCCCTTTTTAATCTAATCCACCACAACAGTTAACCAGCCACTCTCCCGGCCCGAACTCTCTCGATCCAACCCACTCTGGGTCTCGCCTCCACTCACTATCCGACCCCCTCTAGGTGTAGGCTTCAACTCACTATCACTGAAAAAACACAGGGCGGAGTTCTCTCGCTAACTCCGCTATCATTCCATTTTCCCGACCGCCGACCTCTACTGTCGGGTCCCAAAACTCAACTGTCCCCATCAATATTTTTCACTGTCTTTTTTTCCTTCTTTGCAGCCCTACCCGGGCTCCACACAACACTACTCCCCAGCCCCAGGCTGTCTGTCTCACCATCACACTAGCGGGCTGATGCCTCCTCAGCTCCCCCTTAAACTCACTGTCTCCAACCTTCCCCGCCTGCCCTCTTAGTTGCCCTTTTCCGGGGACCTACCACCCAGCCCCATTTTACCTCCGTCTATTAATTTCTCAGGCCGGTAATGTTAATGAACCCAGGCATGTTACAGAAGCTAATAAATCAAATTAAAGATAAGGGCACAGGGAGAAACTCAAAAATTGCACTACATAAAGATGGAAACATCTTAACAAGAAAGCAAGCAGCTGGTCATTTTGCGGACTCATTTGCACAAGATAACAATATCGAAATTAGTCCAGAGAAACAACAAGAGATTCGAGAGAAACGGCAACATACAGTACAGAAGGAAATAGTACATGAGGTCCTGGAGGCACCCATCACAATCAGCGAACTGGAGCTAGCCATATCAAAACTGAAAATGAGAAAGTCACCAGGAGCTGATGGTATCACCAATGAAATGATCAGGAACCTAGGAACAGAGGCCAAAGCAAAGCTGTTGCAGATCTTCAATAACAGCAGGACCTTAGGCAGTGTTCCACAAGCCTGGGGTGAAGCAATCATGATACCCCTCCTAAAATCAGGGAAAGATAGTTCCATTGCCTCCAGCTACAAACCAGTTAACCTCACCAGCTGTCTCTGCAAAACAATGGAGCGCATCATCGATCACAGACTGCAGTGGTACATTGAAAGTGAAAACATCCTTGTGCCACAGCAGGCTGGCTTTAGGCAGTGCTAATCTACGGAAGATTAGACAACCTATCTCTCACAAGAAATTGAGGATGCATTCCAAGAGAAGACGCTGGTGCTTGTGGCATGGATAGATCTGAAGAAAGTCTTTGACAAAGTCTGGAAAGAAGGTCTGATGAAGAAACTGAGAAACTGCAAAGTCACTGGAAGAATGTACAAATGGGTGAAATCATACTTGCACAACAGAAGAGCCCGAGTACAGATAGACGGACTAAAGAGCAAGAAAGTACTACTGCGTCACGGTGTTCCCTAGGGCGGAGTCTTGCCCTCCACACTTTTTCTAATCTTCATCAATGATCTTGTTGCTAATCTACCGTATGGAATTAAAGCGACAATGTACGCCGATGACCTGGTTCTATGGAGCACAAATGTACATGCATCAGTGGCTACCAGATTGCTACTAAGAGCTGTAGATACATTTGTTGCATGGGCAAATAGATGGTGTGTCAGCATAAACACTGACAAGTGCAGCACCACTCTATTTATCCTCTCTCCAAAACAAAAGGCAAGGATCATCCATATAATGGAACATCCCTAAGGGAAGATAAAGAGTAACATTTGATGGCAGCTGACATGGAGAAAGCACATCAACAAAGCCGTAGCAAAAGCCAGAAGGAAAATAGCCATCCTGAGAAAGCTAAGTGGAACCACATGGGGGGCCAGTGGGAAAATACTTAGCAAAGTTTATCAACAGAGCATACGATCACACCTGGAATACGTGTCAACTGTGTGGTGTTCGGCATCAAAAACCACACTACTAAGAGCTGGACAAGGTGCAAAATCAAGCACTTAGGGTCACCACAGGAGGGATGAGATCAGCCTCTATAGTGGAAATGGAGAAGATGGGGAGGACACAAACACTGAGATAGCGCAGAGATACGAAAACACTAATACAAGCAGATAAGTTCCTCAGCTTGCCAGGCCACCCTATGAAGAACAGATTTGAAAAACTAGCTGTGGTGCTGTTGAAAAGAAGTAGTTTTATCCACCAGGCCAAACGATTCTGCAGAGAAACCACCACAGTTGGTATCCTAACAACTATTCCAGAGCGAACTCCATGGGAAGATGCACATAAACTATCATTACAAATCCAGACAAAAGTGAGAGGAATATTTGACAAGGAAGAACAGAACAGTGTGCAGCGCAGAACAGCCACTCTCAGCTTCCTTGATGAAGAATGCCCACAGGACCTCTGGATCCGAGTCTACACAGATGGGTCAGCACAAAATGCTGTTCGAAATGGAGGAGCGGGAGTGTACATAGAATACCCAAATAACACTAGGGACACAGCCAGAGTACCGACAGGAAAGTACTGCCATAACTATGATGCTGAAATTGAGGCAATCAAGATAGCAACAAAGAAATTACTAAATACCAGCCATGGTACACAACCTGTGGTGCTATTGACAGATGCAAAATCAGTACTCGAGGCGCTCCTGTCTGGGAAATTGCCAGTACTAAGGACACTACTTTCTGAACTTAGCAGTCAGCATAAAGTCACCATACAGTGGATACCATCCCACTGTGGAGTACCCGGAAACGGCAGAGCTGATCAATTGGCTAAGGAAGGAGCCAAAGAAGAACAGCCTGATGTGCCCGTTACATACCACCAAAAGAAAAGAATGATCAAATCAGTCAGAAAGCCACCAAAACCTGCTCAAGATGACTACCACGTTATGGACAGACCAGAACAAGTCATTATTCTGCGCCTCAGAACAGGACACATTAGATTACGCAACCACATGTATACACAATTCAAGATTGGTGAAACAGCCATATGCACATGTTGATTGGTGTCGCAGACAGCAGAGCACATACTCCAAGACTGCCCAAAATATAACATATCTAGGCAAACCTTCTGGCCTAGAGAGACGACAGTGGAAGATAAACTCTATGGACAGATCTGTGTGTGAACTAAAAAAGACAGTTAAATTCATACAAAAGACAACATTGCAGTTATAGACATATTTCAAGCGAACGAAAGAAGAATATGAAGAATTAAGGCGTGCTACACCCATAATTATATAGGGTGTATTTTTAATGACTGTGCAGTGTTTGAAAATATTGACGGTCCAAGTTTTGTATTCACCCTCTGAAGAGTTCATGCAAGATAACATGTAAATACAAAAATTGGACCGGCAACATTGTCAAACACTGCACAGACATTAAAAATACACCCTGTATTGACCAGTTGGAGCTCTAGGGGTTATATGGTAGTTATCACGCCGGCCGCCTTCACCTCCAGAGACCTTTCCTGGTAGCCATGTTTTGCTGGGTCCACTCGGGAGTCCAGGTCAGTTTTCAAAACTCGCCTCGGTGCGGATTCTTCTCCTTCTTCTGCGTTCATCCGAAGTGTTTTTTGTTTTTTTGGTTTTTTCAGATGTAATTGCGGTGTGCCTTGTTATGCACCCTTGGGCCAAAACTCTGCCAACACATCCGACTTTTCCGTCGGTTTTTTTTTTACCAGGTTAGCCGCCCCCGGGGGGGGGGGGGTACGGATTCGAACCCACGACTAACTGGTCGACAAGCAAGCGTCTAGTCGCCACGCTACCGCGGCTGCCATAGTAATAATTGATTCATTCATTCATTCAGTATCGTTTGCAGAACCTCGCTCCCATAGCAACTTTCCGGAAAACTGTCCAGCTTCCGATACACCCATCTGGAGATCATCTGCCACATCCTGTACCCATCACCTCTTGGCCTTTCTCTTCCTCTCTTCCCAGGCATATTGTTAGTTAGTCTTTCCTCTTGAGCCCAAGTCGGCGAATAGGGCAGAAGTCCTGTCTCTCCATGTCCGGCGGTTCGCTGCTACCTGTTTTAGATCCTGAATGTTCACTTGGCCGTTGAATGAGCCTTCTCTGATAATGGTTCTACGCAGGGTCTCTCTTGGTCTTCCCCGTTTTCTTTTCCCTACTGGTGACCATAAGAGAGCTTGGTAGGAAAGTCTTGTCTTGTCCATTCTGACTACATGGCCGATGTAGTTCCAACGGCGTTTTCATATAAAATTCGATACAATATCTTGCTTAGTATCTTGTCTTATTTGCGCATTGGTTCTGAAATATGTCCAGTGGAGGTTTAGAATTCTTCTAAGACATTTTGTTCTCAAAATTGTCTAATTTTTTATCTAAAGCTACCGTTGATTTCCAACTTTCACATCCATATGTTAGCACTGGAATCACACAAGAGTTGAAGATTTTAAGTTTTGTGTGTTTACTGAGTGTCTTTGACTTCCAGATGTTTGACAGTTTATTGAAGGCACCAGATGCCAGTGCGATTCTAGGTAATATTTCTCATGTTGAGTCCCCAGGCTCAAAGACCCCTCTGCCATACACCGCAAGGTACTATATTGGCAGTAAATGACAGTTTTTAATGACAGTTGAGTCCCCTGTATATGTCATTTTGCTTCCTAGGTATGTGAAGCTGTTGACTTTTTCCAGAACATGGTTGTTTAATTTGGTGTCATCTGAGCTGTTGGTAAGATCAATAGTTTCCCAGGCATATGCCATTATTATTCTCTCCAAATTTTCGTGACTTTTCAGGTGACCAACATATTTAAATTGTCTTCGTTTTATCGTCTTTAATCGTCAACCTTCTTCAATATTCAGCTCTTGAAGTATGTAATATTTTTTTTTTAATGTTGCATATCCCTTACAGGACGTTTCAGTCAACACCAGCATTTTTCAGCTGCTGTTGATGTACTAGGCAAGTTTTATGTTCCATAGTTTGCCATTGCTTTCTGAACGACCGGCTCACATACCCCAGTAAGTTACCAGCGCGGCGCGAACCGCTGCCGAATCTCGCGCAGCTGTTTTCCCCACGTGGATATACGGGATTACGAACAACGTCGCTAACCACTTGGCTAGGGAAACCGGCTATGTAATAATAGGGACAGTTAAAATCTATAAACACCACAAAACGAAACAAAAAGTTCAGAAGAAGTCATTTCATCATGAACACTTGGAAGTCGCGTGGCCGAAATGTTAACAGCGCTAGCTTGTAAACTTCCAGTTCTATCTCACTACACCGGTCTGATGGGCTTTTTTTTTTTTTTTGCATATCCTTTTTACAGGACATCGCTGTCAACATCAGCATTTTACTGCTGTTGTTGGTGTCTTGGCAAGTTTACGTTCAGTACTTTGCCATTGCTTTATGAACGACATGCTCCCAAACCAACTCGTTAATACCCAGCGCAACGCAGTCTGCTGCCAAATCGGTCGTAGTTGTGTTTCGAACGCGTGTAAGCGTGCCTACGAATCGCGTCCTTAAGTCATTCGCCATGGAGACCGGCCTGTTGGACTTGGCGACGTCAATTACAAGTACCTCAGAAGTCTGTATGGAATCTCTTGATGGCGAGGGACACTAGTAGTAGGGAAAGCTGACCCGTGCGCAAAAACCATTTTGGACTACACAAGAGTTCAAGTCGAGCGAACGAATAAATAATGAAGTTAACTTTGGACCCTGAATACAGGTCTTCTTGTTTTTGTGAGGTTAGTGTCACAGTACCTGAATGCTGGTCTTCTTGTCTTTGTGACGTTAGTGTCACAGTACCTGAATACTGGTCTTCTTGTCTTTGTGAGGTTAGTGTCACAGTACCTGAATACTGGTCTTCTTGTCTTTGTGGGGTTAGTGTCACAGTACCTGAATGCTGGTCTTCTTGTCTTTGTGAGGTTAGTGTCACAGTACCTGAATACTGGTCTTCTTGTCTTTGTGGGGGTTAGTGTCACAGTACCTGAATGCTTATCTTCTTGTCTTTGTGAGGTTAGTGTCACAGTACCTGAATACTGGTCTTCTTGTCTTTGTGGGGTTAGTGTCACAGTACCTGAATGCTGTTCTTCTTGTCTTTGTGAGGTTAGTATCACAGTACCTGAATACTGGTCTTCTTGTCTTTGTGGGGTTAGTGTCACAGTACCTGAATGCTGTTCTTCTTGTCTTTGTGAGGTTAGTGTCACAGTACCTGAATACTGGTCTTCTTGTCTTTGTGGGGTTAGTGTCACAGTACCTGAATGCTGTTCTTCTTGTCTTTGTGAGGTTAGTGTCACAGTACCTGAATACTGGTCTTCTTGTCTTTGTGGGGTTAGTGTCACAGTACCTGAATGCTGGTCTTCTTGTCTTTGTGGGGTTAGTGTCACAGTACCTGAATGCTGGTCTTCTTGTCTTTGTGGGGTTAGTGTCAAGTACTGTAACAATGAATCACCAAAACAAACGAAAAACAACCGGTAAGGTTTACTAGAACAAGATTAAAATTAACAAAACGAACGTCGCCGCTAAAGAATTCATCAACACAGATGAATTAAAAAACACAAACCCACACAGCTGAATTTCCAATGGCAGTAGTAGTAGAAAGAGCAGTAGTGGAAGGATTGGTTCCTGAAATAAGCGGCTGGGGATTCAAGACACTACGGAGGATATAGGATTCATGACATCCTGAGTATGAAAATGCGTAAGGCTGGGGAACTAGAGAGAGATCGAGAGGAAGACAGCTGATAAGAGTAATGGGACAAGAGATACAAGGAAGACAGCGAGATAACATGTTTAACAATCTAAAATCGTGGCGCGGAAAGATAGCCGCAAATGAACCAATGCCTACTTCTTGAGAACGAGAGCTGCGGAGTGGATTAATCGCCTAAGCCAGTTTGGTTGGCAACACGGTGATGCATTATGATGGGGAAAAAAGTCAATGAAATTAGGATATGACGACAACACACACACGCGCGCGCACGCACGCACGCAGACAGACAGACACAGAGAGAGAGAGAGAGAGAGAGAGAGAGAGAGAGAGAGAGAGAGAGGAGAGAGAGAGAGAGAGAGAGAGAGAGAGAGAAATAAATAAACACTCACGCACGCATACACACACGTGTGTGTATGTGTGTGTGCGCGCGCGCTCGCTCGCTTAGAACTCAAGCGTAGTCTACACGTACTATAACTTCTAGTGCACAGGACTGATTGTTCCATGTGGTTTAGCTTTCCCTGTTACCAGTGTCCCTCGCCAGCAGGCGAACCCACTCTGAGAACCTGTAAGTTACGTCCCCAAGTCATGGACCAGAAGTCAACATTTTAGACCAGTTGACCGGTGGAGGGGTTGAATCTGTGACCTCGGCATTAGCACACCCTAACACATACATAAGTGTGTATATAAGTGTGTGTGTGTGTGTGTGTGTGTGTAAGTGGGTTGTGTGTAAGTGTGTGTGGATATATGTAAGTGTAAGTGTGTGTGGATGTGTGTAAGTGTGTTGTGTGTAAGTGTGTGTGTGTGTGTGTGTGTGGATATATGTAAGTGTAAGTGTGTGTGTGTAAGTGTGTGTGGATATATGTAAGTGTAAGTGTGTGTAAGTGTGTGTGGATGTGTGTAAGTGTGTTGTGTGTAAGTGTGTTGTGTGTAAGTGTGTTGTGTGTAAGTGTGTGTGGATATATGTAAGTGTAAGTGTGTGTAAGTGTGTATGTGTGTGTAAGTGTGTTGTGTGTAAGTGTGTGTGGATATATGTAAGTGTAAGTGTGTGTAAGTGTGTGTGGATGTGTGTAAGTGTATTTAGGTGTGTGTGTGTGTGTGTGGATGTGTGTAAGTGTATGTAAGTGTGTCTGTCTGTATGTGTGTAAGTGTGTGTGGATGTGTGTGTAAGTGTATGTAAGTGTGTCTGTGTGGATATGTGTGAAAGTTTAGGTATGTGTCGATGTGTGTGTAAGTGTATGGGTGTCTGTGTAAGTATGTGTGAGTAAGTGTGCGATTGTGTAAGTGTGTGTATGGATGTGTGTAAGCGTATGTAAGTTTGTATGCGTGTGTGTCTATGTGGATGTGTGTAAGTGTGTGTGGATGTGTGTACGTGTGTGTGGATGTATGTGTAAGTGTGTGTGTGGATGTGTGTAAGTGTGTGTGTGTGGATGTGTGTGTGGATGGGTGTGTAAGTGTGTGTCGATGTGTGTGTAAGTGTGCGTGGAATGTGTAAGTGTGTGTGGATGGGTGTGTAAGTGTGTGTGGATGTGTGTAAGTGTGTGTGTGTGGATGTGTGCCGCATGTCCTTTGCAGGATATCGCCATCAACCCTAACCCGGGGTTGATTTTCTCGGCAATTTGACGTTCAGGAGTTTGCCACTGCGTTCCTATCCCTCTCATTATGGCTCTCCCCGGTCTCCCTCCTTCTCACACTCTTAGCATTCTCTCTCTCTCTCTCTCTCTCTCTCTCTCTCTCTCTCTCTCTCTCTCTCTCTCTCTCTCTCCTCCCACTTTGGTTTTAACCTCTCTTTTTTCACCCTCTCCCTCTTTTTCCCTTTATCAGGTCTACCTTTCTCCCATGTCTCTCTCATTTCTCTCTCTATATATGTTTCTCTCTTTCATCTCTCTATCTTGCTCTCTCCCTTTCTCACATTTGTCTCTCTCTCTCTCTCTCACTCTCTCTCTCTCTCTCTCATCTTTCCCTGTTTCAATCTCTTTTTTCTCTCTCTTCCTCTCTCTCGATTTTCTCCGACTCTATATTTCTCTCTCTCTCTCTCTCTCTCTCTCTCTCTCTCTCTCTCTCTCTCTCTCTCTCTCTCTCTCTCTCTAACAAAAGCACTACGTGTGGCAGAAGACAACATAAATCATAGAACACAACTACACAGCAACAACTACATAAAAACATGAAACGGAACCACGGTACAAACAACACAGTCACACGGCCAGTAACAAGAGATGCTGTACTAAAAGTGAATGGAGGAAATCATCAGTGTGGGAAAGCCGGAGGGGGGTTTGCATCCAGCCATCCCACCCCTCTTGTGTTGGCTTAACTATTTCGCCTTGTCGTTGGGTCGAATGCCTGAAAGAGTATAGCTTCGTACACGTCATTGGAGCCTTTCGGGTCATGAATGAACTAATCAGGGCAATCGATAAACACCAACACGCGGCACTGCGAACGCCGTGTCATTCACAAAGCTACCCCCACCGTGTGTTTGTTTACAATGGGTAGGGGTTGGCAGGCGACGACGACGACAACAATCTCCCGGCTGGCGCAGGAAAGGGACTTCATGTAAGGGAGAGTTCTTCTAGGGGGCGGGAAGTATTGTTCTCTGGCCGGATCAGGTGATAGCATAACGTGGCATGCATTACACCACGGGCAACATTGCGGTGTTGAGTATGATTGGCAGCGTCGGCTTGGTTGGGGGGCGGGGGCTGCCCTTTACAGAACGTTGCCATCAAACCCATGTTGAATTTCTAGGCACTTGCACGTTCAGCAGTTTGCCATTTCTTTCTGAACAAGAAGTCAATGTAGTGAATAAGCAGAAGAATATGTCGTATTTCACGGAAACACAAACAATAAAATACAGAGTTTCTAGAAAAACCGTGAATGAAAAGAGAGTTGATGAAATTAAAAAAAAAAAGGGCAAGTGAAATATTTCGGCCATATTAAAAGACATAACACTCTTATAAAAAACCATACTGGAGGGCAAGGTTAAAGGCAAGCAAGAGGTAGACAAAGATACAAGTGGGAGGATAACATCAAGAGATGGACAAACATCAATCTGACAGAATGTACAGTCAGGGCGAGAAACAGACAGTGTTGGAGATCCATTGCAGCCAGTAATCATTGTGGAGACGATACCTTGCCATCAGCGGACCAGAAGTTTACGAGCGAGCGATATTATCCTCCTGATCAGGTCGGCGTCCTTGTGGGTGTCGGTAGTATGTATATGAAGAATCGATGCGTTTATGTTAATGTTGCTGGCTCCATCGGAAATACTGTTTTCTTCTCATTCTACCCTCACTTGTTCTTTTTCCTTCTCCTTTTTTCTTCTTCTTCCTTCTCTTCTTCTACCTTCCCCCCCCCCCTCCTCTCTCATTCTTCTGCTCTTTCTTCACCTCTTCCTCCTTCTAATTCTTCTCTCCCCTTCCCATCTTCCTACTAATTCTACTATTGCCGTCATCGCCTCCGCTGCTGCTGCTACAGCAACAACAACTACTACTACTACTACTACTACTACTACTACTACTACTGCTGCTACTACTACTACTACTACTACTACAGCGTCTACTACTACTGCTGCTATTGCTACTACTACTACTACTACTACTACTACTACTACTACTACTACTACTACTACTGCTACTGCTACTACTACTACTACTACAGCTACTACTACTACTGTTGCTGCTGCTGCTACTACTACTACTACTACTACTACTACTACTACTACTACTACTACTACTACTACTACTGCTGCTGCTGCTGCTGCTGCTGCTACTACTACTACTACTACTACTACTACTACTACAGCTACTACTACTACTACTGCTGCTGCTGCTACTACTACTACTACTACTACTACTACTACTACTACTACTACTACTACTACAGCTACTACTACTACTGCTGCTGCTGCTATTGCTACTACTACTACTACTACTACTACTACTACTACTACTACAGCTACTACTACTACTGTTGCTGCTGCTGCTACTACTACTACTACTACTACTACTACTACTACTACTACTACTACTACTACTACTACTACTGCTGCTGCTGCTGCTATTGCTACTACTACTACTGCTACTACTACTACTACTACTACTACTACTACTACTGCTACTACTGCTGCTGCTATTGCTACTACTACTACTACTACTACTACTAATACTACTACTACTGCTGCTGCTGCTGCTGCTATTGCTACTACTACTACTACTACTACTACTACTACTACTACTACTACTACTACTACTACTACTACTACTACTACTTCTTCTTCTTCTTCGTTCATCCGGAGTTTTTTTTCGGATGTGATTGCGTTGTGCCTGTTTACAGCAGGGCTGCGTTCTTGCGCCGTTAGGCCGACTTCTGCGGGCATTTGTTGACCGGGTTAACCTTCCCGGGGCTACTACTGCTACTACTACTACTGTTGCTGCTGTTACCACTACTACTACTACTACTACTACTACTACTACTAATACTACTACTACTACTATACTACTACTACTACTACTACTACTACTACTACTACTACTACTACTACTACTACTGCTACTGCTACTACAACTACTACTACTACTACTACTACTACTACTACTACTACTACTACTACTACTACTACTACTACTACTACTACTACTACTACTTCTACAAAAACAACAACTTCAACTACTTTTCCTCATCTTACGTTTTCTTCTCCTCGCCCTTCCCCTTCTCCGTCTTCCTCTTTTTCGTTCGTGGAGGAAAGAAGGTTAGTCACATTATGTCTGTGTAAAGCAAGACTACATAATGTTCCCCTTTCTTCCCTTGCATCCTACAACTGCATGGCCATTTATACAGGGTGTATTTTTAATGACTGTGCAGTGTTTGAAAATATTGCCGGTCCAAGTTTTGTATTTACCTATTATGTTGCATGAACTTTAAAGAGGGTGAATACAAAACTTGGACCAGCAATATTTTCGAACACTGCACAGTCATTAAAAATACACCCTATAGTAATGGGTTTCTCTATTCTCTTTAACATATACTATACACATTTTGTGGGTAGGTTTTTATGTTTATTTTGCCAGAGCAGGACCCAAACGGCCTACTTTTAAGCATGTAATAAAATGGTTAGCACGCACCGCCAGCGTATGTAACCTCCAATGTTTCACCTGAGACTGAGAAGACTTGGCATTTAATCTATTGTATCACTTCCAATGCCTTGCGTTTATCTGGTTTAGAACCAGACATAAACAGTTCCAATTTCTTCTCTCATTTTTGTTTGCTCGAATTTGAACTCTAGCGTAGTTTAAACACCTGCAACTTCTTCTTGTAGCACTGGACTGATTTTTGCGTGTGGAGTAGCTTTTCCTGTTACCAGTGTCCCTCGCCATCAGGCGAACCCACTCCGACTTTAGAGGTACTTGTAATATACGTCCCCAAGTCTACCTCGGCATCAGCGCACAGGAAATTTAAAAGGGAATGCTCTTATTTATTCAGGCATGCTGATCTGCTTCTTGTCTTTAAATATGAATCGCATCGCGGCTCCCTGGCAGCTTTCTCCGTTAACCCCGAATACTCTCGTGGTTGACGTGAGCGCACGAGAATTAGAAGTGGTCCGAATCGCGCCAGTGACTTATGAGAGTATGGAGCCGGTCGCTCAGAAAGCCGTGGCGTGCTGATGAGCGTAATCTAGCCTAGGAATCAACATACAGCTGAAAGATGCTGGTGTTGACCGCAATATCCTGAAACAGGATGGAAACGCGGGGGAAAAAAATCTACTGAAGCCATGGAAACCTGCTTATTGAAACATATGTTAAATGCTTGTCCATTACAGGACCTCGGATTCAACGCCAACATTTATTGACTGTGAATTTTCTAGGCAATTTTACGCACAAGTTTAAGAGCCAGCCGATACTCATATCACTGTGAAATTCAACACTAAGCGATCTGCTCTCAAATGGCCTGTGGTTGAATACGAACCCGATATGTCGGAATTGTGAAACTGCATTTACTTCCCCTAAGCCACAGGCGCCGAGACTTATTGAGAAGGATATGACAAATTCAGGGTGTATTTTTCATGACTGTGCAGTGTTTGAAAATATTGCCGGTCCAAGTTTTGTATTTACCTATTATGTTGCATTAACTTTACAGAGGGTGAATACACAACTTGGGCCGGCAATATTGTCAAACACTGCACCGTCATTAAAAATACACCCTATAGTTGCAATGTGTTGCTTAACTGATTCAGTGCCGAATGATAATATACCGCCAAATTTGACCTTTCATTTGTACAGAAGGACGATATATAGCCATACTATGGTCATCGTGTTATTTGTATTGTTTCTTTGTATCTTCTGCAATTTCAAGCTCAGCGAGCAGAAAGTATCCTACTTGTTCATTTGATTGTGTACCATGTATGGCTCAAACCTATCGTTTTGTTTGGCACTGAATCGGTTAAAGAATCTGGGAATGCGAAACAATGTTTTTCCGAAGTGAATTTTAATAACGAATAATAACATGTACGAACTAAAACTTGTAAGAACTGGAACATGCGAGAATTGGAACATTTTGTAAGAACAGGAATATGTAAACACTGGAACATGTTGTAAGAATTGCGGTATCTAAGAACTGGAACATGTTGTAAGAACTGAAATATGTAAAAACTGGAACCTATTTAAGAACTGGAGCATAT
>JACEFZ010015203.1:20000-108771 GCA_014155875.1 Cepaea nemoralis
GAAACGACAACAGACGAATCAACAATAGAAGAAACAACAACAGATGAAACAACAACATAAGAAACAACAACTGACGAAACAACAGACGAAACAACAACAGAAGAAACAACAACAAAAGAAACAACAACAGAAGAAACTGCAACAGAAGAAACAACAACGTAAGAAACAACAACGTAAGAAACAACAACAACAGAAGAAACGGTTCCAAATGTTGCTGTATGTAGCCGGGGCGCAGTGTTGGGGTGGCACCCAACATTGCTTAAATACCCCAATGGCTCGTGCAGCAAAAGTCCAACTCCTGGCCTTCGCGTGGCGGAACTGTTTTAACTAACAGGAGAAGGGGCGACGGCGAGTTTCTGGCGCCGAAAAATAACCAGTATGCTCTAGATGTGTATGCACGTACATGCATGCACAAACACATGTGTGCGCGTGTACACATCTACACTCGAGTGAGACCACAGTCTGCTCTAGCAAAGAAAGGTGCTGAAGACGGAGGCAACCAGCCAGGAGGCGCACCACAGAAATCAGGATGCCACGCAATCACGCAAAATGGAATATGTCGACTACTGCTAAATGTTCATGGTGCTCGCCCTGCTTTGGACCCCCAGGCAGGTGCAGTGCCGGCCCTATGTCTCGAAAGGGTCCAACCACAACTACTAGAGGTCCTTCTCAGATGTCCTGTGGAGCCAGGCGACATGAGAATAGGACGACTGGCCATACTAAACAAAGACTTAAAATAATGCACTGGGAGTCAGCAACAAAAAAAATAGAATTAGAAAACATCTTGGACCAAGAAAAAGTAAGCATATGTTGCTTGCAAGAAACTCACCTCAACGAAAATATAGCCTTCAAAATCAGAGGCTACCAGTGTTACCGATCTGACCGAAAGGACAGGCGAAAAGGTGGGATACTGACCCTTGTAAAAAAATAACATCATGCTTCCCAAATCGAAGTCTACATGGAAGGGGCTGAGTATCAGACACTTAAACTTAAGACAGGTAATACAGACCTACATCTGATCAATTACTACTGTCCTAGTGACCGCCCACAAGCACTGGACACACTACCATTAAAAGAAAAAATGATTGTGTGTGGCGATTTCAACAGCCACTCGCAGAGCTGGTGCTATGATCACATGGACCAGAGAGGAGAGAGACTGGAAGACTGGCAGGATGAGAATAGATTTATCTTGAATAACAAGCCGTCCGACTAACATACTTTCTACTCGAGATCATGGCACGCTACAACTACACCTGACTTGGCTTTTCATTCTCCAAACCTGGAGTGGAACATGACACGAATTGTTGGGAAACAACTTGGTGGCAGTGACCATCGACCAGTCTATCTAACCGTAGAAAATGAGCTTGTAAGTGAAAGCAGCACCCTCTCGAGGTGGAACTACAAGAAAGCAGACTGGGCAATATACAAGCATCGCACCAGCATACTGGTTAGAAACCTGAACACCGAAAAAGACATAAATAACGTAGTTGAAGAGTTTGGGAAATGCATACTACAGGCAGCGCGAGAAACAGTACCAAGAGGAGCCCGTAAACAATATAAATCCCTACTGGAGTAGTGAACTGGAACAGTTGCATAACGATGTGGAAGTGTGTAGAAAGCAAGCAGAGGCCACACCCAGCCAAGAGCACCACAATAAATTCCAGCACGCAAAAGCCAAATTTCAAAGGGCCAAGCTGCAGGCTAGACGGAAAAGCTGGCAGGAGAAGACGGAGTCTCTGAACTTTGAAAGAAACACAAGGAAATTGTGGAAGCTAATAAAACAACTTAACGATGAAGGCACAGGGAGAAACTCAAAAATTGCACTACATAAAGATGGAAACATCTTAACAAGAAAGCAAGCAGCTGACCATTTTGCGGACTCATTCGCACAAGATAACAATATCAAAATTAGTCCAGAGAAACAACAAGAGATTCGAGAGAAACGACAACATACAGGACAGAAGGAAATAGTACATGAGGTTCTGGAGGCACCCATCACAATCAGCGAACTGGAGCTAGCCATATCAAAACTGAAAATGAGAAAGTCACCAGGAGCTGATGGTATCTCCAATGAAATGATCAGGAACCTAGGAACAGAGGCCAAAGCAAAGCTGTTGCAGATCTTCAATAACAGCTGGACCTTAGGCAGTGTTCCACAAGCCTGGAGAGAAGCAATCATGATACCCCTCCTAAAATCAGGGAAAGATGGTTCCATTGCCTCTAGCTACAGACCAATTAGCCTCACCAGCTGTCTCTGCAAAACACTGGAGCGCATCATCAATCACAGACTGCAGTGGTACATTGAAAGTAAAAACATCCTTGTGCCACAGCAGGCTGGCTTTAGGCAGTGCTACTCTACGGAAGATCAGACAACCTACCTCTCTCAAGAAATTGAGGATGCATTCCAAGAGAAGAAGCTGGTGCTTGCGGCATGGATAGATCTGAAGAAAGCCTTTGACAAAGTCTGGAAAGAAGGTCTGATGAAGAAACTGAGAAACTGCAAAGTCAATGGAAGAATGTACAAATGGGTGAAAGCATACTTGCACAACAGAAGAGCCCGAGTACAGATAGACGGACTCAAGAGCAAGAAAGTACTACTGCGTCACGGTGTTCCCCAGGGCGGAGTCTTGTCCCCCACACTTTTTCTAATCTTCATCAATGATCTTGTTGCTAATCTACCGCATGGAATTAAAGCGGCAATGTACGCCGATGACCTGGTTTTATGGAGCACAAATGAACATGCATCAGTGGCCACCAAATTGCTACAAAGAGCTGTAGATACATTTGCTGCATGGGCAAATAGATGGTGTGTCAGCATAAACACTGACAAGTGCAGCACCACTCTATTTACCCTCTCTTCAAAACAAAAGGCAGGGATCATCCAGATAAATGGAACACCCCTAAGAGAAGATAAAGAACCAACATACCTTGGAGTAACATTTGATGGCAGGCTGACATGGAGAAAGCACATCAACAAAGCAGTAGCAAAAGCCAGAAGGAAAATAGCCATCCTGAGAAAGCTAAGTGGAACCACATGGGGAGCCAGTGGGAAAATACTTAGCAAAGTTTACCAACAGAGCATACGACCACACCTGGAATATGGGTCAACTGCGTGGTGTTCAGCATCAAAAACCACACTACAAGAGCTGGACAAGGTGCAAAATCATGCACTTAGAGTCACCACAGGAGGGATGAGATCAACCCCTATAGTGGAAATGGAGAAAATGGGGAGGACACAAGCACTGAGTGAGCGCAGAGATACGAAAACGCTAATACAAGCAGAAAAGTTCCTCAGCTTGCCAGGCCACCCTATGAAGAACAGATTTGAAAACCTAGCTATGGGGCGGTTGAAAAGAAGTAGTTTTATCCACCAGGCCAAACGACTCTGCAGAGAAACCACCGATCTGCCCACAGTTGGTATCCCCCTAACAACTATTCCAGAGCGAACTCCATGGAAAGATGAGCATAGACTATCATTACAAATCCAGACAAAAGTGAGAGGAATATTTGACAAGGAAGAACAGAACAGTGTGCAGCGCAGAACAGCCACTCTCAGCTTCCTTGATGAAGAATACCCACAGGACCTCTGGATCCGAGTCTACACAGATGGGTCAGGCACAAAATGCTGTTCGAAATGGAGGAGCGGGAGTGTACATAGAATACCCAAATAATACTAGGGACACAGCCAGAGTACCGACAGGAAAGTACTGCCATAACTATGATGCTGAAATTGAGGCAATCAAGATAGCAACAGAGAAATTACTAAATACCAGCAATGGTACACAACCTGTGGTGCTACTGACAGATGTAAAATCAGTACTCAAGGCGTTCCTATCTGGGAAATTGCCAGTACTAAGGACACTACTTTCTTAACTTAGCAGTCAGCATAAGGTCACCATACAGTGGATACCATCCCACTGTGGAGTACCCGGAAACGACAGAGCTGATCAACTTGGCTAAGGAAGGAGCCAAAGAAGAACAGCCTGATGTGCCCGTTACATAAAACCAAAAGAAAAGAATGATCAAATCAGTCAGAAAGCCACCAAAACCTGCTCAAGATGACTACCGCGTTATGGACAGACCAGAACAAGTCATTATTCTGCGCCTCAGAACAGGACACAATAGATTACGCAACCACATGTATACAAAATTCAAGATTGGTGAAACAGCCATGTGCACATGTGGATTGGCCTCGCAGACAGCAGAGCACATACTCCAAGACTGCCCAAAATATAACATATCTAGGCAAACCTTCTGGCCTAGAGAGACGACAGTGGAAGATAAACTCTATGGACCACTGTGTGAGCTGAAAAAGACAGTTAAATTCATACAAGAGACAACATTGCAGATATAGACATATTTCAAGCGAACGAAAGAAGAAGAAGAAGAAGAAGAAGAAGAAGAAGAAGAAGAAGAAGAAGAAGAAGAAGAAGAAGAAGAAGAAGAAGAAGAAGAAGAAGAAGAAGAAGAAGAAGAAGAAGAAGAAGAAGAACAGAAGAAACAATAACTGATGAAACAACAACAGAAGAAACAACAACAGAAGAAATAACAGATGAAACAACAACAGATGGAACAACATAGTTAAAGATGCTTTGAGTTTGGATTTAAGTGTGATTCCAGCAATGAGTGACGTGTGAAGGAGGGACACATGAAGGAGAGACATGTGAAGGATATCTCGTGTTGAAGGAAGGACGTGCTAAAGATGGACGTGTGCAGGATATGCGTGTGAATGATAGACGTGTGAAGGATAGATTATGAAAGAGAGACGTGTGAAGGATATGCGTGTGAAGGATAGACGTATGAAAGAGGGACGTGTGAAGGATAGGCATGTGCAGGAAGGACATGTGAAGGATGGACGTGTGCAGGAGGAACGTGTGAGGGATATACGTGTGAAGGAGGGACGTGTGAAAGAGGGACGTGTTAAGGAGGGACATATGAAAGAAAGACATGTGAAGGAGGGACGTATGAAAGAGGGACGTATGAAAGACAGACGTGTGAAAAAGGGACGTGTGAAGGATAGACGTGTGAAGGAGGGGCGTATGAAGGATAGACGTATGAAAGAGAGACGTGTGAAGCATAGACGTGTGAAGGATAGACGTATGAAAGAGGGACGTCTGAAGGATAGACGTGAGAAATATGGACATGTGAAGGATAGACATGTGCAGGAGGGACGTGTGAAGGATAGATGTGTGAAGTAGGGACGTGTGAATGGGGGACGTGTGAAGTTGGGACGTGTGAAGGAGGGACGTATGAAGGATAGATATGTGAAGGAGGGACGTATGAAGGATAGATGTGTGAAGTAGGGACATGTGAAGCATAGACGAGTGAAGTAGGGACGTGTGAAGCATAGACGCGTGAAGTAGGGACGTGTGAAGGATAGACGTATGAAAGAGGGATGTCTGAAGGATAGACGTGTGAAGTAGGGACATGTGAAGGATAGACGTGTGCAGGAGGGACGTGTGAAAGAGGGACGTGTGAAGGACGGACGTATGAAAGATTGACGTGTGAAAAGGGGACGTGTCAAGGATAGACATGTGAAGTAGGGACATGTGAAGGATAGACGTGTGAAGGAGGGACATGTGAAGGATAGACGTGTGAAGGAGGGACATGTGAAGGATAGACGTGTGAAGGAGGGACATGTGAAGGATAGACGTGTGAAGGAGGGACATGTGAAGGATAGACGTGTGAAGTAGGGACATGTGAAGGATAGACGTGTGAAGGAGGGACATGTGAAGGATAGACGTGTGAAGGAGGGACATGTGAAGGATAGACGTGTGAAGTAGGGACATGTGAAGGATAGACGTGTGAAGTAGGGACATGTGAAGGATAGATGTGTGAAGTAGGGACATGTGAAGGATAGATGTGTGAAGTAGGGACATGTGAAGGATAGATGTGTGAAGTAGGGACGTGTGAAGTAGGGACGTGTGAAGGATAGACGTATGAAAGAGGGACGTCTGGAGGATAGACGTGAGAAATAGGGACATGTGAAGGATAGACGTGTGCAGGAGGGATGTGTGAATGATAGATGTGTGAAGTAGGAACGTGTGAAGGGGGGACGTGTGAAGTTGGGACGTGTGAAGGAGGGACGTATGAAGGATAGATATGTGAAGGAGGGACGCGTGAAGGATAGGCGTATGAAAGAGGGATGTCTGAAGGATAGACGTGTGAAGTAGGGACATGTGAAGGATAGACGTGTGCAGGAGGGACATGTGAATGATAGATGTGTGAAGTAGGGACGTGTGAAGTAGGGACGTGTGAAGGATAGACGTATGAAAGAGGTACGTCTGGAGGATAGACGTGTGAAGTAGGGACATCTGAAGGATAGACGTGTGCAGGAGGGACGTGTGAATGATAGATGTGTGAAGTAGGGACATGTGAAGGATAGACGTGTCAAGTAGGGACATGTGAAGGATAGATGTGTGTAGGAGGGACATGTGAAGGATAGACGTGTGAAGGAGGGACATGTGAAGGATAGACGTGTGAAGTAGGGACATGTGTAGGATAGACGTGTGAAGGAGGGGCATGTGAAGGATAGACGTGTGAAGTAGGGACATGTGAAGGATAGACGTGTGAAGGAGGGACATGTGAAGGATAGACGTGTGAAGTAGGGACATGTGAAGGATAGACGTGTGAAGGAGGGACATGTGAAGGATAGACATGTGAAGTAGGGACATGTGAAGGATAGACGTGTGAAGTAGGGACATGTGAAGGATAGATGTGTGAAGTAGGGACGTGTGAAGTAGGGACGTGTGAAGGATAGATGTATGAAAGAGGGACGTCTGGAGGATAGACGTGTGAAGTAGGGACATGTGAAGGATAGACGTGTGCAGGAGGGACGTGTGAATGATAGATGTGTGAAGTAGGGACATGTGAAGGATAGACGTGTGAAGTAGGGACATGTGAAGGATAGACGTGTGCAGGAGGGACGTGTGAAAGAGGGACGTGTGAAGGACGGACGTATGAAAGAGGGACGTGTGAAAGATTGACGTGTGAAAAGGGGACGTGTCAAGGATAGACATGTGAAGTAGGGACATGTGAAGGATAGACGTGTGAAGGAGGGACATGTGAAGGATAGACGTGTGAAGTAGGGACGTGTGAAGGATAGACATATGAAAGAGGGATGTCTGAAGGATAGACGTGTGAAGTAGGGACATGTGAAGGATAGACGTGTGAAGTAGGGACATGTGAAGGATAGACGTGTGCAGGAGGGACGTGTGAATGATAGATGTGTGAAGTAGGGACGTGTGAAGTAGGGACGTGTGCAGGATAGATGTATGAAAGAGGGACGTCTGGAGGATAGACGTGAGAAATAGGGACATGTGAAGGATAGACGTGTGCAGGAGGGACGTGTGAATGATAGATGTGTGAAGTAGGGACGTGTGAAGTAGGGACGTGTGAAGGATAGACGTATGAAAGAGGGACGTCTGGAGGATAGACGTGTGAAGTAGGGACATGTGAAGGATAGGCGTGTGCAGGAGGGACGTGTGAATGATAGATGTGTGAAGTAGGGACGTGTGAAGGAGCGACGTGTGCAGGGGAGACATTGAAGGATACACATATGAAAGAGACATGTGTGAAGGATAGACATGTGAAGGAGGGACGTGTCAAGGATAGACGTTTAAAGGAGGGATGTGGGAAGGATAGACGTGTTTAAAGAGGGGGGGGGGTGTATGAAGGAGAAACGTGGGCAGGGACAAATATCACCTGTGTGCAACTAGTATATTATAGGAAAAATCAGCACTTACGACGTTTGTTGAAAGAGACGGGGCATCTATGGGCGTGTCCGGTGTGCTGTGATATTGATTCTTATATGCCAAGAATGCTCTCAAAGAAAGTAACTTCAGCCAGTTGTAATAACTACTACGAAGTACCCATTGATTCAAACAAGATTCAAGTTATAACATCACAAACACAGAAGGTCGCCGACTGAAAAGTCTGTGGTCTGTGCTTCTGCACGGTCGAGAACGATGGGTAATGAAAGGTGACTGAAATGGTAAAGCCTCTAACAGCAATGGAAATATTTAGAAGAATTTTTTGTGTGTGGAATATCATGGACAGAAAAGTAAACAAACATACACAGTGAAAGCTGGCTGAGGCAATTGCCATTCATTTACAAAAGCCAATTTTATGCAAACAAGAATACACGATAGTGTCTTACTGCTTTAGTTTATTTTGTGTGATTTCTGCAGTATGTACCTGACAAGATGCAACGAAATATACCAGGCAATAAATCGTGCAATCTATTGTTTCTGTGTTCGTTATTCAAAAACACGTAGGCATTAGACATCCGCAGGTGTTACTATAGTAATCATTAAAATCTATAAAGAATGTACAAATGAAATGAATGGTGCATATCAACAGTGGAAGTGGTCAGAGAAAATACCCTTAACTGATTAAGTACCATGGAATGATTAATCATCCTTAAGTGACTTCCCGTGTCTGCCATGGGGTTAGATATCGACGAAATGTTGTCATTGCGTTACAATACAACATGCCTGCTACCATATTAACAACTTCTCAGTCATATCCCCTACTTCCCATTTTCTGCCATTCATTTTTGTTTGGTCCAAACCGACGTTTTGTTCGACACTGAATCTGTTAAGTGGGGAAAATATGGGCAAAAGAAGCATGTGAAGGCAGAGGAAGATGTGTGCGGGAGGCTGAAATTTCTGGGCTACTAATGCTGATATAAGAAACAGTCTTCATTAATATATGAGATTTCATGGAGGTCTAGAGGGTCGTGATCGCTGATGCCTGCTCAAGACTATACACTTGAAGAAAAAGAAGAAGAAGACGAAGAAGAAGAAGAAGAAGAAGAAGAAGTAGAAGAAGATGATGATGGTGGTGATGATGATGATGATGTTGATGCTGATAAATAAGGACATGTGTGTCTTGTATCAGAGCCCCATTAAAAAAGGTTAGTTGCATATCCTTTACAAGACGTCTTGTCAATCCCGGCATTTTTTGGCGTCTAACCCCTCCCCCCCCCCCCTTCTCCCCCCCCCCTCCCTCACTTTTTTTCCGTCCATAAATGCGACAAATCCCTTCAATCGTTGTAATAAAAGAGTACAAAGAAGTAAATGATGAAATTGATGATGTTACAGATCACTTATGTATTCTGTTTTTCCACCATCTCTATTCAGAACACAACAACGCGCGCAAATTTTCACAGATGTGCACACATACATTCACACACGCAGATAACTATCAGGCAGTTATTACTTTACCACTCTCTGTACGTAACCAGAGATTATTATAACATAACAACAAATCCGCCACTGAAGGTATTAAATTAATAATAATCTAGAACTGAAAAGCTAAAACAACTAGATCATATCCGTGCCAAATAATAGCTGGAACTAAAGTATTACAGAAAACAAAACGAAGGTGTTTTGGTCAAACAAAGTATGCCTTGTCAACTTATGTGCCGTTGCTTGTACCACGGAATGAGTTACAGCAGGAACTGCCAGGAAGAAGCAGAAGCGACAACAAGGACAAATGAGTTAATGAATAAAATAAATAGAGGCAGCAGGTATACGGAGTAAGGGCATATAAATAGTTATTTATAAGAAAGCTTCAGTAAGATATTTATATCCAACATCCCTTCTCAACGAAATTTATATGTAGCTTGCAATGACGCCCCGTTACATGTTGTGAATGTGTGTGCTCTCTCCCTCCCTCCCTCCCTGGGCTGGACCTTCGCCTCCTGTTGACAGGGAGGGTATTTGCATAATGGGAGATGCACTATTTGAAATCCTGCTATGTTAGGGATTTTTTTTTAACCTATATTACTACGCACAAAAAGGTTTCTAACCCCATGTCAAACCTACCTATAAATACTATTTGACATGTGTATAATGTAACATTTAATGTTAATAAATGACAATTTTATTGAAATTTTAGATATTTTTCAACGCAATACCTGCAAAATTGGGAACTATATTTTTCAGCTCGCGATATCCTTCCATTGTGTGCTTCGCATTTCCTGTCTTTCGGTAAACTCGTCTGCCCGACTAATATTCTTTTTAGCGGTCGATTAACGAGACCCGCTGACGTTAGGAAAACAAAAATGAGCCAACAAAGATGATAAAAGGATTAGCCGACAAGTAAGTAATACTGTTTTTGAGTTTAAGGATTGTATAGTTTGCGAATGTAGCCTGTCTAAAATAGGAAAGATGACCGATTCCATGTGTCTGCTTGTGCAAGGCTCTCTCTGAAAAACTTCTGACACAATTTCTACAGATAATGGACGAAAGTCCGTCTTCAAACCTTCACCCGCACACTCTTACATCCACCCTGTATCTTTATTCGATAACTGCGGATGTAATAAACAATATTAAGTGTCGTTCTGATCATAATAAGTGAGTATAAAAGTTTTATTTAGCTTTGTACACCCACACTTCTGCTGCAAAGGCATTTCGACACGGGATGTGATGTATTAGTGCGCGATTGTTCATTCATAAACTGCTGTGAATGATAAAGGTCATGTCTCAGAGCGTGGAAAAAAATGAAAATAAATAACAAATCTCACCCTCCTGGTCATTCATGGTTATTAAAATACCAACGGAAACAAAGTTTCCTGCTTTGGTAATACCCACGAACCTAAACACAACCGTTTTATATGCTTGGATTTGTTTGGTTTATGTTAGACCAAATAGTAAATGAGCTTAAAAGTAGGACGACCAAAATACCAGGCTGTGCTTCATGTAAGGAGTGTTGCATTTTCATTCAATGAATGGATCTTTAGCACAGCTTATCTCCTAATTGCTTTCTGTCCAGGGACACACACCATTAATAACTAGAGCAAGTCATTTAAGATCCTGCCCATGTTTGTTTGTGAAAATAAAACATTGTAATGTTGGTTTCTTGTACTTTCTATTGCAAACAAAAATACCAAAATGTCTTAATCTTAATTATCTTAATTAATAAATATTATTCTTAATCTAGTCAGTGCATTTAATTATTTCTTTAATCAACGTAATTAACAATACCATTAGTAATAAAATATTTCTACATGTCTTGTTTACATGTTAATATTGAAACTGTTGATATTGTAAATTTCAATTATTAATTTTATTTTAATACATAATAATTAATAAAGAAGCATTTTGCTCTTTTGATATATTTGTGTTATGTAATTGTTTTTAAATAACTAAAAAATTTTCCAGATGCAGTAATGATTAATTTTCACACTTTAACATACACAGTTGTTACTTGAACTCCTAGCCTATCCTAACTTGCACTTTAAATTTTTTTTTAAAGCGACTTTGTACTTTAAATCGATTAATATTTGAGTCTAAAGAAATTAAAATAATATTGATTATTGTTGGATAAAAATAGTGCCAATAGAAAATCAGGCACTCTTCCGAATTGCGGTCCCAAATAGATCCGCAGTGAATAGGTCAGGGGTAAGGGTTAGGGTCAGTGTTTAGTTAACAACTAACCCTAACCCTTAACCCCTGACCTATTCACTGCGGAACTATTTGGGACCGGAATTCGGAAGAGTGCCGAAAATCAGATAGACTGAATTACTGTAACAATTATTTGCGACATAACAGTAATTTTGGTTTTTTAATTCATCATCTACTGATACATTTCAGTACTTTTTTCAGTAAACAAATACATAATTAATACAACACAATGTATTCCCTTAGTGAATTTAACCTCAGAAACCACAAATATTATATTGCACAATTTATTGCCTGGCATATTTCGTTGCAGTTACATATCATATGAAGTGCGTACAGGAATTATACTTTGGCTGAAATACAGTCACTGGTAGATACTGTACGGATGTGGAACGAGCATTTGTTATCTCCATGGTAATCGCAGTTACTATAGTCTTTCTGTTGGCATAACCCTGGGTTTTTTTAGGCCTAATTGCTACAGCTTCATTATAATTACATAGAAAGAATATAATAGAAAGTGATGTTTCAAACCATCGACAGTCCACATCGTGACATTTCTTGTATGCCACAAAGCACTATGCCAGCTAAGCATACAATACTACTTCTAACATTTTTTTTGGGGCGCTCACTCGCTTTGAACTCAAGTACAGTATTTACAGTAGTGATGGACTGAATTTTGCGTGTAGATTAGCTTTCCCTGTTAACTGTGTCCCTCACCATCAGGCGAACCCACTCCGGCTTCAGAGGTACTTGTAATTTACATCCTCAAGTCAAGGATGACAGGTCAATCAATATTTTAGTCCAGCTGTCCGATGTAGGGGTTGAACCGCTAACCTCGGCATCAGCACACCGGATGTTCAAGTACACGCATTCTTACACATTCGGCCATGCAGACCTGCTGCTTCTAACATAATTCAGCTAGCCTGTATTGATGCTTATTTCTCCTCCTTGTCTTCTTCTTTCATTTGATTGAAATTGCCTATATCTGCAATGTTGTCTCTTGTATAAACTTTGCTGTCTTTTTAGTTTACTCAGTGGTCCATAAAGTGTGTCTTCCACTGTTTCTCAAGGCAGTTTTGGGGTGTATTGTTACCTGCTATCTGTGACACCACTTGTCTTTGAGACGGTTCCATCCATCCATCATGCACCATGCTGATAAGCTTTGGCGGTCATGTTTTGCCATCTCACTCGATCACCAGTCGTGGATCAGCTCCGTGTTCCTGTCTTGACCAAGCCATCCATGTATTTACTTCTTGGTCTTCCCCTTATCTCTTCCCTTCGATCTTGCCAGTTGTCACCAAGTTCTCCAAGTCATTTCTTCTCATAACATGCCGAAAACAAATGGTTCATCCCCCAAAAATTAATATCTCTGCTTATAATTGTTCATGTCGAGACTTGATTGAGTACTCTTGGAGTTCAGTTCTGTCCAGCATATAGTGTTGATAATTATTGAAAAATGAGAGACACTTCATCAAAATATTTAGGCATTGGATATATCGTGCGTTGATTCCTGCAAAAATAAATAGTTTTATAAATATTGTGTAGCAGTTGGTTATTTTCTCTTACTAAGTAAATTAGTAATTTTGCAAACTTGATGAAGCAGTGATGGTTAATTTTTTTATTTAAATAATCAGTAATTTGGTAAATATTGTGAAGCACAAATGAGCAATTTTCTCACTCCGTGAATAATTTTGTAGTTACGATTAATTTTCTTATTTAATAGTTAGCAGTTTTGCAGATATGGCAAGGAAATTATTGATTTTCCTAATTAATCAATAATCAGTAATTTTGCAAAAATACAATGAAGCAGTGATGGTTAATATCTAGCTTTAATAAGTAAAAATTATAATTATACATAAATTATAAATAAAATAATTTTAAAATATGTAGCTAGTTATTTTTTGCAGCTAGTTTTAGTGAATGAACCTTAGTGGTTCAGCCATCTAGTCTTCTCAGATAAGGGTGAAAAACTAGGAAGACCCGTTAGCATATTAAAAATCCTAGGCAGTCTGAAATTGAAAAGATTTGCCAAATAGGCTGCTGCTTAGGTCAGATTTTAAATTAGAGAACATACCCATGAAAAATATCATTTATATTATTTACTTCTGCTGGTTATTGGCACCTGGCCGTCTTGATAGATGATAGTTTGTTACATTGTGCTTTAAAAAACGTATAATAACTACAATCCATGGTGGGGACCAGGGATGGAGTTATACCTCTCCGTAGCGCATGCCTGGGCTGAATTGTAGAGACCGTGTGTTGCCCATGCAGCATAATCCCTCTCTCGACCTGCCTAGTTTATTTCAGAGCAGAGGTAACACTAATACATCTGGAAAATGGCAAGTTGCAGAAGCTGCAGGATGAGTAAAGCAATGCTCTGTCTGCCTGCCTGCTTGTTGGAGCTTCGATCCTTGACCAGTTGCCAACCGAGGCTTAGGGCCTGGTCTGTCCTGCCATAACATTGTCGTTAGGTTGCAATTCCTCGCACCAGGATAAGCTTAAAAAGACACTTAAATCGACATGGTCGACTTCAGTGCATCAGGTCTTTATCCCACATGTCTTTTCCGCAGCGCGGGCTGCCGAAAGCATCGCATAAAGCACGAACTCCCTCGCTCCAGCGACTACCCCCAGGAGTCTCTGAAAAAAATGCACTTATGAATGAAAGGACACGGCCCGGAATTGAACCCCCAACCTTCGGAGGCCGAGTCATTCAGCTTGACCACTTTGCCACAATAGCACTCCTCCACCCGAAGCTGTTCGCACAGTGTCAGGTTTGGTGAGTGCCGCCCAACATTCATTATATCATGTGCAATTCTGGTACATATAGATATGGATCCTCACCTGTCCTAGAGTTTGTGCACTGTCGCAGTGTTCTAAAAATCTAGTACACCTGGTTACCTTTTAAAAGAATTAAATAAACCCCTTTACATGCTTTAGACAACATTGAGCATATGGTGCTAATGCATATAAACAACATTCTGTGGGTGATATGGTCACCATCATACCTTTCGTGCCTTTACAATCTGTGTCATTATTCCGTACCCACTTCAGGCTCGCCCGACCTGGAGCCCAGATACATTGTTAAACAAAATCAACCCCTATTCAGAATTGGACCCATGGCCATCTTACCTGCAGGTGGGTGTCTAGCTACTACGCTAAGGCAGCTCACGCCTGATCGTCAAGGCGCCTGGAAATGCATCTCTTACGTTTGAATTTTTAATCCTGTTTTTAGCCTGTATTTGTGTACACACGCGCACACATAAAAGATAAACAAAATGCTCGCTATTGCAAAAAAGGGGGGCTTGCAATTGGATTATCTAGTTTTTATTTAACCGGCCTCTGTGTAGAAATTCTCCTTCTATGGTACATTACAGATGGAGCACTTAATGGAGGTATCTGTGTGCAAGGAATGTGATTCTTTACAAGGCAGAAGATTAAAGGAACTTAACACATTGTACCAGGCAACTTTCCCTTAGTTGGCCAATAAAATCTTTCATGACCAAAACATTTCTGTTTACTCCTTCAGTCCCTAGGGAGCTATGGCAGCACAATGGCTAGTATAGTCGTAGAGTCATTTGAATCTGCATTCAGGCGGATCTTTTAAAAGTTTACCATGGTTCCCAGGTTGACCCAGTCTATGTATACCTGGCAAGTAGAGGTGGCTGGCATGAAAGTGGCCACGTCACTGTCAGGTACCAGTTGGTCTGTGCAAATTTGGGGCTAGCATTACACACCAAACATATCTGAAGTGGTGTAAAATTGTCCTTTACTTTTTTATCTTCTGTCCCAGGCAGTTTATATTTACCCATTTTGTCCCAGTTATTTTTAAAAAGTTGCTTAAAAGCCGACAGGGTTCGACTTCATTGCACTGGGTTTTATCCCATATGTCAGAGTCTCTTTCCGCAGTGCGAAGGCATCGCACAAAGCACAAACACCGTAGCTCTGGCAACGACCCTCAGGAGTCCGAAAAAATGCATCCGCGAACAGAAGGACGCGGCCCGGAATCGAACCCACAACCTTCGGAACCCGAGTCGGGCGGCTAGACCACTTCGCGCGGAGACTCCCGAGTTATTTTAACTTATTTTTGCCCAAATTGCTATTTTAATTAATTTTTATCCCAGTTTTTATTTTAAACTTATTTTTTTCCCATTTACTCAAAAAAAATTTCATTCCCGGATACTCTGTTTTATTCTGACCCAGAGTATATTATAGGGAGCCATGATAGCACACTGGCTAGCACATTTGCCTGTTAGGCCGGTGTTCATGTGTTAAATCCCAGTCAAGGCAGATGTTTTAAATTTTACCTGGCCACCCAGGTCAACTCCAGGATATGTCCCAAGAAATAAAGGAGCTAATAGTCTATTTTAAAATATAGACTGGCACCATACAGGTTGGGCAATTTATTGCCTGGCATTTTTCACTGCATCTCATCAGGTGCATGTTACAGCTTTATATTTCCTATGAAGTGAATAAATGAATTATACTTTTGGCTGAAATACTTGAAACATTAGTCGCTGATATTGTTTGAATATGGAGCATTTATTATTCTCGCAGTATTCACATATTTAAAACAACATTTTTCTGTCTGCACAAAATTGGCTAGAACTGCCTAATTAGTAATACTTTAGTATTTTTTAACAATCCTTTATTGTTCGTAGAATATAACTTATGAAACACATTTTCTTTGCTAATTTTATGGCCGCAGTATAGCAAGTGTTGACAGATGGCAGAGTTATGAGTTTTATGGCATTGATTGAACAGAGATTTCTGAAGACTTAACTCTCTTTTCCATCCATACTGATATATGTTTGGTTACTCGATTTGTTGGGCTCCATGGTGAAGAGTTTAGGACGCTTGAAACACAGCTGTGTTGGTTTTTTCTTAAATAGTATGGGTGCCAGTCATTCAGAAAGCAATGGCAAACTATTGATCATAAACTTGCCCAGGAATCACGAACAGTTAATAAATGCTGGGGTTGACTGCTACGTCCATTTAAAAGGACATGCAACTAACTTAACTAACTCGATTTGCTATTGTCGTTCCGTTCTACCTTTGTAGCACCATATACCTAATTGACTCAAAGACGTGTAAAAAGGTCCTTCACTTAAATTTAATTTGTTTTTGCTCCCAGACATTATTTCATTTCCCTCATTTTGCTGTAGTAGTTAACGTTAGTTTATTCTTTCACTGATACTCAATGTAGGTAAATCCGACCTGGAGTATTATTATTTTAAAATAACAATAAACTGGGACTGTTGGTTTTGATAACAACAAAGAAGTAGATTTTGACTTCTTTGCTCTTTTTATCCTCTTCATTACACATTAATTGTCATTGTCCTAGTAATTTCACTGTTTCTGTCCCATGTGTTACTTTGTATTGCTATATCCCATTTGTTACCTTATTGTGCTATATCCAACTGGTACTATTGGTATTGGGACTCTTCGCTGGCTATTGCAGATAACAGCACATGTGGGAATGTCCCAAGTGTTGTGATTTCGGTTCATGATTCAACTCAACTTGTTCATTATCCAAGTGTTAATTTATTCATCTCGCTGTCTTGCTTATTTGTAATGTTATCTTGCAGTGTCCCATTAATTTTCATGATCCTAGTAATTGTATCTTCTCTCGTTTGTTAATTTATCTTGCTATATCCTAATTGTTACTTTATCCTGATTAATCTCATTTGTTACTTTACACTGCTATATTTTCTACTTCGGTTTGGTTTTGGTACAAATCTTCAGTGCTGCAGTCTCCTCGTATTGAACATATAAGGAGAATCTCAGCACAGTACACAAACTCCATAGCTCGTGTGTGTAACAGAATCTCACATACTATAAATGTCATTTTCAGGGTAGGTTTTATTTTGTAATTTTGTCTGGTCACTGGTTTAAACTCCATAATAGCTTGTGAGTGTAACAGAATCTGACATACTTTAAATATTATTTTCAGGGTAGGTTTTATTTTGTAATTTTGTCTGATCACTGGTTTATACTCCATACCTCATGTGTGTAACAGAATCTGACATACTATAAATATTATTTTCAGGGTAGGTTTTATTTTGAAATTTTGTGTCTGGTCACTGGTTTGTTCTTTTTGATTTCCAATTGTCGAGGGCTTTGTTCAAATGTGCACAACATATACATAGGTCCTCCTAGTTCATTCTCTGTCCGAAGAGATGACATCAGATTTACTACTCCAGGATCAGGGGGTAGAATACTGCACATCTTATTTTATAAAAATCTACCAACGAATTGAACCAGGTCTTCACATGCCAGAGGCAAATATTGTATCCTCCGCGCAACTCAGTCCTTATGATATTTTATTCTGCTGTATTTAAATTAGTACTTTTTTCTACCTTGTTCTAGTTATTACTTTGTCCTGCTCTATCCCATTTGTTCCACTCACAAAAAAGACTGAAGTAGAGAAGGCTATTAAAAAGATGAAACAAGGAAAGGCTGCAGGTCCTGACAATACATGATACAATCCTTATCCAACTTTGGCATTGATACTATCGCAATATTATTTAATGATATGTATAGTACTGGGTACATTCCCAGGGATTTGAAAACCATTTTCTTTAGAAACCATAGAAGGTATGGTTGAAGGCAAAGCAAGTGGGAAGATAACATCAAGAGATGGACGAACAGCAGTCTGACAGAATGTGCAATCAAGGCAAGAGAAAGACAGTGATGGAGATCCATTGCAGTCAACCCTCATTGTAGAGACGGCAACTGATTGATTGATTGATTTTCATCACACTGCCCAAGAAGCCAAGAGCTGTTGATTGTGATAATTATAGAATTATTAGCTTAATGAGTCATGTATACGAGAAAGAATTCAAAATAAAATAGATGATGAAGTAGCTGAAAAACAATTTAGGTTCTGCAAAAACAGCGTTACTAGAAATCCATAATCTGTTTTAGGATGTTGATTGAAAAATATACAGAAGTTCAGAAATATATATATATATGTTTTATAGACCACTTTGACAGAGTACAACATGCCTTCAAGATATAAGAGTAAGGACATCTCAGATTTATTAGTACTTTGTACTGGGAACAACTGACGACAATTAGATACAGAAATAATTATTCATCGCCCATAGAGATAAAAAGAGGAATGTGGCAGGGATGTGTGTTGTCCCCAAGCCTTTTTAGTTTATACACAGAAAGAATGTTTAAACAAGTCGAACTGCCTAGATTTAACATTGATGGGAGAATTGTAAAGTGTCTTAGGTATGCTGACGATTCAGTGTTACTAGCAGAGAGCCAGCAAGAGTTAACAAAACTTAGTGGAACAAGAAATATTATCCACACACAAAAAACTATGATAATTAACAGTGTAGGTGCATCAGTGAACATCACAGTAAACTGGGAGATACTAGAAAAAGTAACAAGTTTCTCTCTATCTTGGACATGTAATAACATGATGGCAGAGTGAAAGAAATTTGTTTTAAAGAGAGTAGCAGTGACCAAAAATGTTTTCAAAAACATGAAATCAGTATTAATATCTAGAGAGATCAACACATTAAAAATAAGAATTGTCAGACGTTATGTATATTCAACACTACTGTATGGCATGGCAGCCAGGATGACGAACAATAATTAGAATTAGTCGAATAGAGGTCCTGGAGATGTGGACATGCAGAAAAATAGTTTGTATTTCATAGAAAGAAAAACAATCAAATACACAAGTTCTAGAAAAACTGGTAATAAAAACAGAGTTGATGAAGGAAATAAAAAAGCGGCAAGTGAAATATGTTGGCCACATTAAAAGACATAACACTCTAATGAAAACCATACTGGAGGGTAAGGTTGAAGGCAAGCAAGCAAGAGGTAGACAATGATACAAGTGGGAGGGTAACATCAAGATATGGGCAAACAAGTCTGAGAGAATGTACAATCATGGCGAGAAACAGACGGTGTTGGAGATCCATAGCAGCCAACCTTCATTGTGGAGACGTCACCTGATTTATATTGATTCTGTTATTACATCTGTACTAAGTTTTAAAATCCTGTTCTTCTTCTTCAGCATTCCGAGCCATTGAGGTTCTTTGCTGCAAATACAATCTGTCTCCATTCGTCTCTCTGGTGGACCTTCTCTTGCCAGTCGTTGATTCCAAGTGCTTGTAGGTCTGTATGTATATTATCTCTCCACCGCCTTCTTGGTCTACCTCGGGGTCTACGGTCATTTATTTCCTGAGTGTAAGCGAGTTTTGTTTCCCTATTATCTTCCATTCTTTCTATATGCCCCAGCCATTGTAGTCTATTAGCCTTCTTGATACCAGTGATTAGCGGGGACTTAAACAAATCATAAATGTCTTTGTTACTTCTTCTTTTCCACTCTCCACTTTGTGTATCCCTAATGGGTCCAAAGATGCGTCTTAAAATTTTGTTCTCAAAGGTTTGTAACAAGGCTTCGTCTCCTTTCGTTGTACTCCAGGTTTCAGAGCCATACAGCACAACTGGTCTGATCAGTGTTTTTTAAAATCCTGTTATTATTTTTATTTTGCAGTTTCAGTTAATGCTATATTTATTATTTCCGTCTTACAGTTCTGTAATTCTGCTGTTCCTACCTTTCTGTTTTAATTAATGTTAGATTGATTCATTATATTTGTCTTACAGTTTTAATCCTATATTTATGGTTTTATTCCTTGATTATACTTCTAATTTAATATTGATAACTAATTGTGAAATATGACGTATACTGGAGTTATTTAATTATGTAAGTAGCATTTATGGTATGTTTAAGTTTGTGGCGGTTGATTTTGAATAAATATTCTTCATAATTTCATTGTTTTATGTTTATTATTATTATTATTATTTCAACTATTTACTTAATGGAATAAATATATGGGTCAACTAGTTTTAAAGCAAAAACATTTTTGGGTGTGTTGTTCAGTTGGTGTATCCCTTGGTAGACAGTTTAAACTCTATCTGGTGTGTTGTCATTGAGGTCGAACAAGTCCTTGACTGGTTCAGTGTCATGGGATGATTAATCGTATTTAGTGACTTCCCATATCTGCCATAGGCTTATATACAGCAGTTTTCTTTATGCAAGCCCCTTTTAATTTGATATATAAATTAATTTGTCTGCTACCATATTAACATTTCAGTCATAACTGTGACACACCCCTACTTCCCATCTCCGCCTCCTATTTTGGTTGGGTCCAAACCTACTTTTTACTTGGCACCGAATCTGTTTAAAGGTCTTGCGTTATATCAGCGTGAGGTAGGTTTAAGGACTTTTAGCCCAGTATCAAAGCATCATTTCTTCTCCTAATGGAGTGTAGGCACACAACCAAGTCATGCCTTGAACTTTATAGACTTTCATTAATTCAGTAGCATGTCCTTTGCAGAACCTCGCTCTCATAACAACTTTCCGGAAAACCTCTCGATCATAGGCAAGATGCCCCGTGTCCGAGACACCCATCTGGAAATAATCCACCACATCTTGCACCCATCTTCTCTTTGGCTTTCCTCTTCCTCTCTTCCCAGGCACATACCCCTCCATTATTGTTCTCTCCAAACTTTTGTGTCGTTTCAAGGGACCAAAATATTTCAATTTTCTTTGTTTTATCGTCTTTAACAGCCAATCTTCTTCAATATTCAGCTTTGAAGTATGGATGCATTTGTTTTTTTCTTTATCCAAGATATTCTTAGAACTCGTCTATAACATTTATATTCAAAGGCACTACTTCTTCACAATTGGTTGGATTTTGTAGCTAAACGTTTCTTCAAGTTGTAGTCTAAAGATAACTCTCCTTAGTCGTCACTTACGACATGCATAGTAGGTTACAGTGTTACTATGCTCTGCATTAGTGATGGGTCTCAGCGATGCTATTTATTTTTTTTTTAATTTTAAGTTGCATATCCCTTACAGGATGTTGCCGTCAACACCAGCATTTTTCAGCTGCTGTTGATGTTCTTGGCAAGATTACGCTTAGTAGATTGCCATTGCTTTCTGAGCGACCAGCTCACATACCCCCGTAAGTAACCAACGCAATTCGATCTGCTGCCAAATCTCATGCAGCTGTGTTCCTCACGTGGATATATGGGATTGCGGAGAAAGTCATTAATGCCTTCACCAGGGAGACCAGCTATTTGTTTATGTACGGTTAATTAACCAGAGTGAAATAAGTACAACTGTTTGGGTCAGAAATAAGGATAATGACCAAAACAATTAACACTACAAACATTTGTTAACTGGTACCTGTGCAGAATCTGTCGCTTAAAAGTCGACAGTGTCAACGTTGTTGCACCCGGATTTTATCCCGTATGGCACTGTCTATTTCTGCAGCACAGAAAGCGTCACACAAAGCACAAAATTCACAGCTCCTGCGACAACCCTTAGGAGTCTCAGAAAAATGCACTTGTGAACTGAGGGGCGCTGCCCAGAATCGAACCCACAACCTTCAGAGCCCGAGTTAGGCGGCTTGACTACTTAACCACGGAGTTTCCCAAGAATCTGTCTAGAATGGTATGACAGAATTACTAATATAGATCTTAGGGAGAGATCCGGGCAGATTCCAGTGAATTAAGAGGTTGAGGAAAGATGCTAACCCTGGCCAGAAACATTGAGAAAATCTGAGAACAGTATAACTAGGTAGTACTCTCGCTGGAACCCACAGGGTAAATGAAATAAGGGGAGTATTAAAAACACATGAAGAGGAGGACTAGAGATGAATGAATATTTTGGGAAGGACATTAAGCGAGCTGTGATTATAGTAAAACATGGTATCTTACTTCCCGCAACATCCTGTGATAGTAGTAAAACATGATATCTTACTTTCCTCTACATCCTGTGATAGTAGTAAAACAATATATCTTACTTGCCTCTACATCCTGTGATAGTAGTAAAACATGGTATTGTACTTTCCTCTACATCCTGTGATAGTAGTAAAACAATATATCTTACTTGCCTCTACATCCTGTGATAGTAGTAAAACGTGGTATTGTACTTTCCACTACATCCTGTGATAGTAGTAAAACATATCTTACTTTCCTCAACATCCTGTGATAGTAGTAAAACATGGCATCTTACTTTCCCCTACATCCTGTGATAGTAGTAAAACATGGTATCTTACTTTCCCCTACACCCTGTGATAGTAGTAAAACATGGTATCTTACTTTCCCCTACACCCTGTGATAGTAGTAAAACATGGCATCTTACTTTCCCCTACACCCTGTGATAGTAGTAAAACATGGCATCTTACTTTCCCCTACATCCTGTGATAGTAGTAAAACATGGCATCTTACTTTCCCCTACACCCTGTGATAGTAGTAAAACATGGCATCTTACTTTCCCCTACATTCTGTGATAATAGTAAAACATGGCATCTTACTTTCTTCAACATCCTGTGATAGTAGTAAAACATGGTATTGTACTTTCCCCTACATCCTGTGATAGTAGTAAAACATGGTATCTTACTTTCTTCAACATCCTGTGATAGTAGTAAAACATGGCATCTTACTTTCCTCAACATCCTGTGATAGTAGTAAAACATGGTATCTTACTTTCCTCAACATCCTGTGATAGTAGTAAAACATGGCATCTTACTTTCCTCAACATCCTGTGATAGTAGTAAAACATGGCATCTTACTTTCTTCTACATCTTGTGATAGTAGTAAAACATGGCATCTTACTTTCTTCTACATCTTGTCATAGTAGTAAAACATGGCATCTTACTTTCCTCAACATCCTGTGATAGTAGTAAAACATGGTATCTTACTTTCCCCTACTTCCTGTGATAGTAGTAAAACATGGTATCTTACTTTCCCCTACTTCCTGTGATAGTAGTAAAACATGGCATCTTACTTTCCTCAACATCCTGTGATAGTAGTAAAACATGGCATCTTACTTTCCTCTACATCCTGTGATAATAGTAAAACATGGCATCTTACTTTCCTCTACATCCTGTGATAGTAGTAAAACATGGTATCTTTCTTCTACATCTTGTGATAGTAGTAAAATATGGTATCTTACTTTCCCCTACATCCCGTGATTGTGGTAAACCATGGCATCTTACTTTCCCCTACACCCTGTGATAATAGTAAAACATGTTATTGTACTTTCCCCTACATCCTGTGATAGTAGTAAAACATGATATCTTACTTTCCCCTACATCCTGTGATAGTAGTAAAACATTGGTATCTTACTTTCCCCTACATCCTGTGATAGTAAAACATGGCATCTTACTTTCCTCTACATCCTGTGATAGTAGTAAAACATGGCATCTTACTTTCCTCTACATCCTGTGATAGTAGTAAAACATGGTAGTGTACTTTCCCCTACATCCTGTAATATTAGTAAAACATGGCATCTTACTTTCTTCTACATCTTGTGATAATAGTAAAACATGGTATCTTACTTTCCCCTACACCCTGTGATAGTAGTAAAACATGGCATCTTACTTTCCCCTACATCCTGTGATAGTAGTAAAACATGGCATCTTACTTTCCCCTACACCCTGTGATAGTAGTAAAACATGGCATCTTACTTTCCCCTACATTCTGTGATAATAGTAAAACATGATATCTTACTTTCCTCAACATCCTGTGATAGTAGTAAAACATGGTATTGTACTTTCCCCTACATCCTGTGATAGTAGTAAAACATGGTATCTTACTTTCCTCAACATCCTGTGATAGTAGTAAAACATGGAATCTTACTTTCCTCAACATCCTGTGATAGTAGTAAAACATGGTATCTTACTTTCCTCAACATCCTGTGATAGTAGTAAAACATGGCATCTTACTTTCCTCAACATCCTGTGATAGTAGTAAAACATGGTATCTTACTTTCCTCAACATCCTGTGATAGTAGTGAAACATGGCATCTTACTTTCTTCTACATCTTGTGATAGTAGTAAAACATGGCATCTTACTTTCTTCTACATCTTGTGATAGTAGTAAAACATGGCATCTTACTTTCTTCTACATCTTGTCATAGTAGTAAAACATGGCATCTTACTTTCCTCAACATCCTGTGATAGTAGTAAAACATGGTATCTTACTTTCCCCTACTTCCTGTGATAGTAGTAAAACATGGCATCTTACTTTCCTCAACATCCTGTGATAGTAGTAAAACATGGCATCTTACTTTCCTCTACATCCTGTGATAGTAGTAAAACATGGTATCTTTCTTCTACATCTTGTGATAGTAGTAAAATATGGTATCTTACTTTCCCCTACATCCCGTGATAGTGGTAAAACATGGCATCTTACTTTCCCCTGCACCCTGTGATAATAGTAAAACATGTTATTGTACTTTCCCCTACATCCTGTGATAGTAGTAAAACATGATATCTTACTTTCCCCTACATCCTGTGATAGTAGTAAAACATGGTATCTTACTTTCCCCTACATCCTGTGATAGTAGTAAAACATTGGTATCTTACTTTCCCCTACATCCTGTGATAGTAGTAAAACATTGGTATCTTACTTTCCCCTACATCCTGTGATAGTAGTAAAACATGATATCTTACTTTCCCCTACATCCTGTGATAGTAAAACATGGCATCTTACTTTCCTCTACATCCTGTGATAGTAGTAAAACATGGCATCTTACTTTCCTCTACATCCTGTGATAGTAGTAAAACATGGTATCTTACTTTCCTCTACATCCTGTGATAGTAGTAAAACATGGCATCTTACTTTCCTCTACATCCTGTGATAGTAGTAAAACATGGTAGTGTACTTTCCCCTACATCCTGTAATATTAGTAAAACATGGCATCTTACTTTCTTCTACATCTTGTGATAATAGTAAAACATGGTATCTTACTTTCCCCTGCATCCTGTGATAGTAGTAAAACATGGTATCTTATTTTCCTCTACATCCTGTGATAGTAGTAAAACAATATATCTCACTTGCCTCTACATCCTGTGATAGTAGTAAAACATGGTATCTTACTTTCCCCTACACCCTGTGATAATAGTAAAACATGGCATATTACTTTCCCCTACATCCTGTGATAGTGGTAAAACATGGCATCTTTCTTTCCACTACATCCTGTGATAGTATTAAAACATGGTATCTTATTTTCCTCTACATCCTGTGATAGTAGTAAAACAAGATATTTTACTTGTCTCTACATCCTGTGATAGTAGTAAAACATGGTAGTGTACTTTCCCCTACATCCTGTAATAGTAGTAAAACATATCTTACTTTTCCCTACATCCTGTGATAGTAGTAAAACATGGTATCTTACTTTCCTTACATCCTGTGATAGTAGTAAAACATGGTATCTTACTTTCCCCTACATCCTGTGATAGTAGTAAAACATGGTATCTTACTTTCCTCAACATCCTGTGATAGTAGTAAAACATGGTATCTTACTTTCCTCAACATCCTGTGATAGTAGTAAAACATGGCATCTTACTTTCCTGAACATCCTGTGATAGTAGTAAAACATGGCATCTTACTTTCCTCAACATCCTGTGATAGTAGTAAAACATGGTATCTTACTTTTCTCTACATCCTGTCATAGTAGTAAAACATGGTATCTTACTTTCTTCTACATCTTGTGATAGTAGTAAAACATGGCATCTTACTTTCCTGAACATCCTGTGATAGTAGTAAAACATGGCATCTTACTTTCTTCTACATCTTGTAATAATAGTAAAACATGGTATCTTACTTTCCTCAACATCCTGTGATAGTAGTAAAACATGGCATCTTACTTTCCTCAACATCCTGTGATAGTAGTAAAACATGGTATCTTACTTTCCTCAACATCCTGTGATAGTAGTAAAACATGGTATCTTACTTTCCTCTACATCCTGTCATAGTAGTAAAACATGGTATCTTACTTTCCTCAACATCCTGTCATAGTAGTAAAACATGGTATCTTACTTTCCTCTACATCCTGTCATAGTAGTAAAACATGGTATCTTACTTTCCTCAACATCTTGTGATAGTAGTAAAACATGGCATCTTACTTTCCTCTACATCCTGTGATAGTAGTAAAACATGGCATCTTTCCTCTACATCCTAGGTTAATATTACATCACAAGATGATACTGCTGAATTAGAAATATGACATATAAAGCATGTTATGGGGGGGGGGGCATTTGTTGCCATGATCACTTGGATTATTAACATTGCCCCAAAGACACTCATAACAAATAATGCTGTCTGTACCATTTTGTACCATGTAGAACATTGTTGGTGCTAAGTTTTAATGTACCTTTCATCATCCTGACGTAGCTGTGACTATCGTGTGGTGTCGTAGGTGGCCTAGATGTTCCCCTGTACAACCATCTGCAACATGAGTTTTTGATCTGCTCTGTCCCTCCTAATCTTCCATGTGCCCTGTCAACCCATGCCGCATATTTGACTTTTGTTGACCTCTGTCTCTTTAACCAATATGTTTTTTAATGTGTTCCTTTGCTTTGAATTCAAGTACTGGATTGATTTTTGCATGTGGATTAGCTTTCCCTGTTATCAGTGTCGCTCACCATCTGGCGAACCCACATCGACTTCTGAAGTACTTGTAATTTACATCCCCAAGTCAACTGCGTGATATCAACAAGTTTAGTTCAACTGACTTGTGTAAGGGTTAAACCTGCTACCTATGCATCAGCGCACCAGAGGTTTAATAACAAGCGTTCTTATCCATTCAGCCATGCTGACCTCACACGTTATAATTGTCTTGTTCTGATGTGGGTAATGCTTGTCTCGTTTACTTAGATGTTAAAATTTCTTTGACATTCATTAAATTCTTAGCATTCTATGAAAATGCCACATCATTTCTCCAGTCATGACATTCAGGGTCCATGATTCACATGCATACAGTAAGGATAGTATAAGGCATCTCAGCTTCGTTGTCTGATGTAATCTCCGTGGCGAAGTGGTTAAGCCGCCGGCCTAACGCCAAGAAAGTTATGAGATTGTTTCTTGACCCGTCATTTGGTTGTGCCTCATTTCTCAGACCCCTGGAGGTCATAACACAGTTCTTGCTCAGTGACACTTATCAATTCAGGCCACTCTTTGGAAAGAGAGCAAGCCTTATGGGATAAAACCTGGTGCAGTGTTGATCTCCTCACCTTTTAAACATCCTGTTTTGCCTTTTAGGCTTCGGAAATCTGCACAAAATGTTCTCTATCTGATAATGTGCTGTCTGTCCTTGGAAGTCTTTTACATAGAATGTTCTCTATGTGATAATGTGCTGTGTGTGCTTGGTAGTCTTTTACATAGAATGTTCTTGATCCAATAAAGTGATGTCTGTACTTGGAAGTCTTTTACAAAGAATGTTCTCTATCTGCTAATGTGCTGTCTGTGCATGGAAGTCTTTTACATAGAATGTTCTCTATCTGATAATGTGCTGTCTGCGCTTGAAGTCTTTTTATATATAATACTGTCAGTGCTTGGAAGTCTTTTTATATATAATGTTCTCCATCTGATAACGTGCTGTCTGTGCTTGGAATTCTTTTACATAGAATGTTCGCTATCTGATAATGTGCTGTCGGTGCTTGGAAGTCTTTTTATATATAATGTTCACTATCTGATAATGTGCTGTCTGTCCTTGGAAGTCTTTTATATATAATGTTCTCTATCTGATAATGTGTTGTCAGTGCTTGGAAGTCTTTTTATATATAATGTTCTCTATCTGCTAATGTGCTGTCTGTGCATGGAAGTCTTTTACATAGAATGTTCTCTATCTGATAATGTGCTGTCTGTGCTTGGAAGTCTTATATATAATACTGTCAGTGCTTGGAAGTCTTTTTATATATAATGTTCTCTATCTGATAATGTGCTGTCTGTGCTTGGTAGTCTTTTACATAGAATGTTCTTGATCTGATAATGTGCTGTCGGTGCTTGGAAGTCTTTTTATATATAATGTTCTCTATCTGATAATGTGCTGTCTGTCCTTGGAAGTCTTTTATATATAATGTTCTCTATCTGATAATGTGTTGTCAGTGCTTGGAAGTCTTTTTATATATAATGTTCTCTATCTGATAATGTGCTGTCTGTCCTTGGAAGTCTTTTATATATAATGTTCTCTATCTGATAATGTGCTGCCTGTGCTTGGAAGTCTTTTACATAGAATGTTCTCTATCTGATAATGTGCTGTCTGTGCATGGAAGTCTTTTACATAGAAGGTTCTCTATCTGATAATGTGCTGTCTGTGCATGGAAGTCTTTTACATAGAATGTTCTCTATCTGATAATGTGCTGTCTGTGCTTAGAAGTCTTTTACATAGAATGTTCTCTATCTGATAATGTGCTGTCTGTGCATGGAAGTCTTTTTATATATAACTAGCTAACCCGGCCCGGCTTCACCCAGGCCCTGGAGGGGATCTATCTATCTATCAGTCTGTCTGTCTGCTTGTCTGTCTGGCTGACCCGGCCCGGCTTCACCCAGTCCCTGGTGGGGAGCATCTCATTTAATTCATATAAGTAGTCATATAAGCTCTCCCGTTCCCGACTATCTGTCTGTCTGTCTGACCCAGCCTGGCTTCACCCAGTCCCTGGTGGGGAGCATCTCATTTAATTCATATACGTAGTCATATAAGCTTCCGTTCCCGACTATCTGTCCGTCTGTCTATCTATCTGACCCGGCGTGGTTTCGCCCAGTCCCTGGTGGGGAGCATCTCATTTAATTCATATAAGTAGTCATATAAGCTCTCCCGTTCCCGACTATCTGTCTGTCTGACCCAGCCTGGCTTCACCCAGTCCCTGGTGGGGAGCATCTCATTTAATTCATATACGTAGTCATATAAGCTTCCGTTCCCGACTATCTGTCCGTCTGTCTATCTATCTGACCCGGTGTGGTTTCGCCCAGCTCCTGGCGCACAGTAACTTAAAAGAATGTCCATCCACACACCATTCATTATTGTTAATGAAAACTGTTTTTAATCACCGACATGACAGTTGATAAGTTCTTTAAGCAGAAAAAGATGGGTTACAATGTTATGCATTATGCATTATTTTTATGAAAACTTTGAAAATGCCTTAAAGATATCATTATTTATTATAACTCATATGCCTGAAAATAACTATAGACAAAGAGTTTAACAATAGTGCAAGTAAGTCCAACAATATGACTATAAAGTATATAGAAATGTTATTAAAAGTTATGCCCCTTGAAATAACTTTTCTAGAGAAGTCCCCCTGCTATATAGAAATTATATAATGAAAAATGAAAAAGTAAATGTTATTAAATAAGTAGAAGATTTTACACTAAGAAACTATTACAGTCGGTTGCACAGGAATGAAAGGAAGACGTGTAGAAAATTTCATCTCAATCGGATGTACTGTTATCGAACGCATCCAATACATAGCTGACCACAAAGCCACATACACTCTGTTTTATAGATATAGTTGTTCTCTATCTTATAATGTGCTGTCTGTGCTTGGAAGTCTTTTACATAGAATGTTCTCTATGTGATAATGTGCTGTCTGTGCTTGGTAGTCTTTTACATAGAATGTTCTTGATCTGATAAAGTGATGTCTGTGCTTGGAATTCTTTTACATAGAATGTTCTCTATCTGATAATGTGCTGTCTGTGCTTGGAAGACTTTTACATAGAATGTTGTTGATCTGATAATGTGCTATCTGTCCTTGGAAGTCTTTTATATATAATGTTCTCTATCTGATAACGCGCTGTCTGTGCTTGGTAGTCTTTTACATAGAATGTTCTTGATCTGATAAAGTGATGTCTGTGCTGGAATTCTTTTACATAGAATGTTCGCTATCTGATAATGTGCTGTCTGTGCTTGGAAGACTTTTACATAGAATGTTCTTGATCTGATAATGTGCTATCTGTCCTTGGAAGTCTTTTATATATAATGTTCTCTATCTGATAATGTGCTGTCTGTGTTTGGAAGTCTTTTATATATAATGTTCTCTATGTGATAATGTGCTGTCTGTGCTTGGAAGTCTTTTATACAGAGTGTTCTTGATCTTATAAAGTGCTGCCTGAGCTTGGAAATTGTTGCACAGAATGTTCTTTACCTGATTGAATGGTGCTTTGCTTGGATTATTCTGCATGTTATTCCCTGTTGTTCTTTCCTATCTGTTGCTGCTACAGATGCCATGTTGTTGAAGCTCTTCTCTGTTTTTGCCGCTGTCTTCGTCAAGACATAAATTTATACTGCAAAATGTGTGCATCATCATCATCATCATGATCCATGCCAATAAGTGTGGGTAGCCATAGTTCAAAATCTCACATGATCGCAAGTCTTGATTCAGGTCTGTGTTCTTGTCTTGATTAAACCATCCAGATATTTGTCTCTTTGTCTTCCTCTTGCTTTTTTTCCCTATCATGTTTGCCAGTTGTCATTAAGTTTTCACATTTATTTCTCTTCATATTGTTCTCCCAAATCTTGACTTTCTACATCTAATTTCTCTAATCAATTTACAGTTTTCATTTTCTGATTGTCAGACTTAGTATAATTTATTTTCCTGTCAGTCCATGGTATTGTTTGTGTTTTCCTAAACACTACATTTCCATTAGATCTCAGCTTGTCTGCTTATAAATGAGTGCATTTATGCCACAATTTAAATCAGTGCGATGAGGTAACTATACTCTAGTACAGAAGAGGACATTTTATAAGAGAGAAGATTTAACTTATGGAAATGTATTGTTATTCTATATATTTAAATGAAACCATGAACAATAGATTGCACAAGTTAATGCCTAGCATATGTTGGTGCATCTCATCACATACATACTGCATCAAATGTTGGTGCATCTCGTCACATGCATACTGCAGAGTTATACAGGGTGTATATTTAATAACTGCAGTGTTTGAAAATATTGCTGGTCCAAGTTTTGTATTTACCTATTATGTTGCATGAACTTTACAGAGGGTGAATACAAAACTTGGACTGGCAATATTTTCAAACACTGCACAGTCATTAAAAATACACCCTATGTATTATATGTTGGTGCATCTTGTCACATGCATACTGCTGAGTTATTTAGCATATGTTGGTACATCTCATCACATGCATACTACAGTTATACAGGCTGTTTGTAAAGTCTCACTGCACTTTGTATGTAGAACAATTTTTTAAAATAAAGTACATGATGTCATCAAAACATGTGGTCCGCAGTCCATTGTGAAGCAATATGCAGTGAATAGAATGGCTGTCGTCTGCTTGAGTAATTCTTTGCACTCCAAACAGAACGGTGTTATCAATGAAGAGAGAATTTTTCAAAATTGTTCTACATAGAATGTGTAGTGAGACATTACAGAGACACCCCGTGTATCATAAGAAGTGACAAGATGAATCAAATTTTGGCACTTCTATCTACATAAAGTATGTTTTGATATATAAAGAGTGGTGCTGTATTTATCACATAAGTCATGTACATAAAGTATTGAAAGAATCTTTTAGTATATAAAGTTAATGTTAGTTAAACTAACAGTTGAGCGAGCATGTAGTTAAAGCAACTGTTACAATGTGGAGAAACTAACAGTTGAGAGAGCATGTAGTTAAAGCAACTGTTACAATGTGGAGAAACTAACAGTTGAGAGAGCATGTAGTTAAAGCAACTGTTACAATGTGGGGAAACTAACAGTTGAGAGAGCATGTAGTTAAAGCAACTGTTACAATGTGGGGAAACTAACAGTTGAGAGAGCATGTAGTTAAAGCAACTGTTACAATGTGGAGAAACTAACAGTTGAGAGAGCATGTAGTTAAAGCAACTGTTACAATGTGGGGGAAACTAACAGGTTGAGAGAGCATGTAGTTAAAGCAACTGTTACAAGATGTGGGGAAACTAACAGTTGAGAGAGCATGTAGTTAAAGCAACTGTTACAATGTGGAGAAAACTACAGTTGAGAGAGGCATGTAGTTAAAGCAACTTTACAATGTGGGAGAAACTAACAGTTGAGAGAGCATGTAGTTAAAGCAACTTGTTACAATGTGGAGAAATAACAGTTGAGAGAGCATGTAGTTAAAGCAACTGTTACAATGTGGAGAAATAACAGTTGAGAGAGCATGTAGTTAAAGCAACTGTTACAATGTGGAGAAATAACAGTTGAGAGAGCATGTAGTTAAAGCAACTGTTACAATGTGGAGAAACTAACAGTTGAGAGAGCATGTAGTTAAAGCAACTGTTACAATGTGGAGAAATAACAGTTGAGAGAGCATGTAGTTAAGCAACTGTTACAATGTGGGGAACTAACAGTTGAGAGAGCATGTAGTTAAAGCAACTGTTACAATGTGGAGAAATAACAGTTGAGAGAGCATGTAGTTAAAGCAACTGTACAATGTGGGAAACTAACAGTTGAGAGAGCATGTAGTTAAAGCAACTGTTACAATGTGGAGGAAACTAACAGTTGAGAGAGCATGTAGTTAAGCAACTGTTACAATGTGAGAAATAACAGTTGAGAGAGCATGTAGTTAAAGCAACTGTTACAATGTGGGAAACTAACAGTTGAGAGAGCATGTAGTTAAAGCAACTGTTACAATGTGGGGAAACTAACAGTTGAGAGAGCATGTAGTTAAAGCAACTGTTACATGTGGGGAAACTAACAGTTGAGAGAGCATGCAGTTAAAGCAACTGTCAAAGTGTAAAGCAACAGTTAGAAGGGATGTATTAAAGCAACTGTTAAAGTGAGAAATAACAGTTAGAAGGGAATAGTTAAAGAACTGTACAATGTGGAGAAATAAGTTGAAGAGCATGTAGTTGAAGCAACTGTTACATGTGGAGAATAAACAGTTGATGAGCATGTAGTTAAAGCAACGTTACAATGTGGGAAACAACAGTTGAGAGAGCATGTAGTTAAAGCAACTGTTACAATGTGGGAAACTAACAGTTGAGAGAGCATGTAGTGAAAGCAACTGTTACATGTGGGGAAACTAACAGTTGAGAGAGATGTAGTTAAAGCAACTGTTACATGTGGAGAAACATAGTTGAGAGGCATGTAGTTAAAGCACTGAACAATGTGGAGAAATAAAGTTAGAGAGCATGTAGTTAAAGCAACTGTTACAATGTGGGAAATAACAGTTTGAAGAGCATGTAGTTAAAGCAACTGTTACAATGTGGAAATAACAGTTGAGAGAGCATGTAGTTAAAGCAACTGTTACAATGTGGAGAAATAACAGTTGAGAGAGCATGTAGTTAAAGCAACTGTTACAATGTGGGGAAACTAACAGTTGAGAGAGCATGTAGTTAAAGCAACTGTTACAATGTGGAGAAATAACAGTTGAGAGAGTATGTAGTTAAAGCAACTGTTACAAGTGTGGGGAAACTAACAGTTGAGAGAGCATGTAGTTAAAGCAACTGTTACAATGTGGAGAAATAACAGTTGAGAGAGCATGTAGTTAAAGCAACTGTTACAATGTGGAGAAACTAACAGGTTGAGAGAGCTATGTAGTTAAAGCAACTGTTACAATGTGGGGAAACTAACAGGTTGAGAGAGCATGTAGTTAAAGCAACTGTTACAATGTGGGGAAACTAACAGTTGAGAGAGCATGTAGTTAAAGCAAACTGTTACAATGTGGGAGAAACTAACAGTTGAGAGAGCATGTAGTTAAAGCAACTGTTACAGTGTGGAGAAACTAACAGTTGAGAGGAGCATGTAGTTAAAGCAACTGTTACAATGTGGGGAAACTAACAGTTGAGAGAGTATGTAGTTAAAGCAACTGTTACAATGTGGAGAAATAACAGTTGAGAGAGTATGTAGTTAAAGCAACTGTTACAATGTGGGGAAACTAACAGTTGAGAGAGCATGTAGTTAAAGCAACTGTTACATGTGGAGGAACTAACAGTTGAGAGAGCATGTAGTTAAAGCAACTGTTACAATGTGGAGAAATAACAGTTGAGAGAGCATGTAGTTAAAGCAACTGTTACAATGTGGGAAACTAACAGTTGAGAGAGCATGTAGTTAAAGCAACTGTTACAATGTGGGAAACTAACAGTTGAGAGAGTGTAGTAAAGCAACTGTTTGGAAACTAAATGAGTGAGGAAACTAACAGTTGAGAGACATGTAGTTAAAGCAACTGTTACAATTTGGAACTAACAGTTAGAGAGCATGTAGTTAAAGCAACTGTTCAATGTGGGAAACTAACAGTTGAGAGAGATGTAGTTAAAGCAACTGTTACAATGTGGAACTAACAGTTGAGAGAGCATGTAGTTAAAGCAACTGTTACAATGTGGGAAACTAACAGTTGAGAGAGCATGTAGTTAAAGCAACTGTTACAATGTGGGGGAAACTAACAGTTGAGAGAGTATGTAGTTAAAGCAACTGTTACAATGTGGAGAAATAACAGTTGAGAGAGCATGTAGTTAAAGCAACTGTTACAATGTGGGGAAACTAACAGTTGAGAGAGCATGTAGTTAAAGCAACTGTTACAATGTGGGGAAACTAACAGTTGAGAGAGCATGTAGTTAAAGCAACTGTTACAATGTGGAGAAACTAACAGTTGAGAGAGCATGTAGTTAAAGCAACTGTTACAATGTGGGGAAACTAACAGTTGAGAGAGCATGTAGTTAAAGCAACTGTTGCAATGTGGAGAAATAACAGTTGAGAGAGCATGTAGTTAAAGCAACTGTTACAATGTGGAGAAACTAACAGTTGAGAGAGCATGTAGTTAAAGCAACTGTTACAATGTGGAGAAATAACAGTTGAGAGAGCATGTAGTTAAAGCAACTGTTACAATGTGGAGAAACTAACAGTTGAGAGAGCATGTAGTTAAAGCAACTGTTACAATGTGGGGGAAACTAACAGTTGAGAGAGCATGTAGTTAAAGCAACTGTTACAATGTGATGTGAGGAAACTAACAGTTGAGAGAGCATGTAGTTAAAGCAACTGTTACAATGTGGGGAAACTAACAGTTGAGAGAGCATGTAGTTAAAGCAACTGTTACAATGTGGAGAAACTAACAGTTGAGAGAGCATGTAGTTAAAGCAACTGTTACAATGTGGAGAAATAACAGTTGAGAGAGCATGTAGTTAAAGCAACTGTTACAATGTGGGGAAATAACAGTTGAGAGAGCATGTAGTTAAAGCAACTGTTACAATGTGGAGAAATAACAGTTGAGAGAGCATGTAGTTAAAGCAACTGTTACAATGTGGGGAAACTAACAGTTGAGAGAGCATGTAGTTAAAGCAACTGTTACAATGTGGGGAAACTAACAGTTGAGAGAGCATGTAGTTAAAGCAACTGTTACAATGTGGAGAAATAACAGTTGAGAGAGTATGTAGTTAAAGCAACTGTTACAATGTGGGGAAACTAACAGTTGAGAGAGCATGTAGTTAAAGCAACTGTTACAATGTGGAGAAATAACAGTTGAGAGAGCATGTAGTTAAAGCAACTGTTACAATGTGGAGAAATAACAGTTGAGAGAGTATGTAGTTAAAGCAACTGTTACAATGTGGGGAAACTAACAGTTGAGAGAGCATGTAGTTAAAGCAACTGTTACAATGTGGAGAAATAACAGTTGAGAGAGTATGTAGTTAAAGCAACTGTTACAATGTGGGGAAACTAACAGTTGAGAGAGCATGTAGTTAAAGCAACTGTTACAGTGTGGGGAAACTAACAGTTGAGAGGGCATGTAGTTAAAGCAACTGTTACAATGTGGGGAAACTAACAGTTGAGAGAGCATGTAGTTAAAGCAACTGTTACAATGTGGAGAAATAACAGTTGAGAGAGTATGTAGTTAAAGCAACTGTTACAATGTGGGGAAACTAACAGTTGAGAGGGCATGTAGTTAAAGCAACTGTTACAGTGTGGGGAAACTAACAGTTGAGAGAGCATCTAGTTAAAGCAACTGTTACAATGTGGAGAAATAACAGTTGAGAGAGCATGTAGTTAAAGCAACTGTTACAATGTGATGTGAGGAAACTAACAGTTGAGAGAGCATGTAGTTAAAGCAACTGTTACAATGTTGGGAAACTAACAGTTGAGAGAGTATGTAGTTAAAGCAACTGTTACAATGTGGAGAAATAACAGTTGAGAGAGTATGTAGTTAAAGCAACTGTTACAATGTGGAGAAACTAACAGTTGAGAGAGCATGTAGTTAAAGCAACTGTTACAATGTGGGGAAACTAACAGTTGAGAGAGCATGTAGTTAAAGCAACTGTTACAATGTGGAGAAACTAACAGTTGAGAGAGTATGTAGTTAAAGCAACTGTTACAATGTGGGGAAACTTAACATCCGACATGTGTCCCTATTTCAGCGCCGACTACCTTGTGCAAGTGTCTGCACAGGTAATGACGCGTGATGACTCAACGGGCGGCTGGGTGCCGGTGGGTGGCGGTGGACTCAGCAAGGTTAGACTATGCAAGTTGTCCACGTCTCCGTCCCCCGTGGAGGGGGGCGGCGGCGGTAGCAACAACAATGTGGACCGACAGCAAATGTCGGACAATTGTCGTGTTCGGCCGGAGTATGTCATTCATGGCAAGCGGATTGCTGATAATGCAGTGAGTACCACTAAGTCCGTCTGTCTGGTGTGTCCTTGTGCTGTTGTCGCTGCTACCTTAGGCATCAGATGTGTGGTGTGTTGTTCTTGTGAAACTAAGTGTTAGGTGGTGCATGTTCTTTGCAGGACGTGGGTATCAACCGCAGGTTATGTTTGGATGCAATGTTTACCGGTTGCCTGTTATACTTCTGGTCCGCTTATCTGATGACAAAGTAGGGTGTGTGTGTATGTGTGAGCATATGTGTTTATGTGACTGTACATGTGTGTGTGTGTGTGTACGTCGATGTTTATGTGTATATATTTGTATTTGTGTGTATATGAGTGTATGTATGTGCGTGTGTATGTATGTGTATATATTTGTATGTGTGTATGCATGCATGCAGTGTATGCGAGGGAGTGTGTATTTGTATTTTATTGAGTGCGTGCATAACTGTGAGAGTTTGTGCAAATGATGTAAGTATGTATGCAGGTATGTATGTGTGTGTTTATGAATGTTCATGTGTACATGTGTTAGCCTGTCTCATAACATGGTAATATGCATTGTTTATGTTTACAAAATTCATTTTACAATGTTGTTTTCCTATGTGAATGTAACATGCACAATTGATGAACAAAAGATGAGTGATTGAAAGGGCCGAATGTAAGATGGGCCTGCATGCCCAATTTGTAACCCTTTGAAAATAAAGATTGTTCGTTTGTTCATTCTCTCTCTCTCTGTTTCTCTGTGCCTCTCTCCCTCTCTCTGTCTCCCTCTCTCTTTTGGTTCGCCCCCCCCCCCCCCTTTCATCTCTCTCACCCTCCTACCTCTCCTTTTCTCTCCTCCTCTATTTTCTATCTTTTATCCCTCTTCCCCCCTCCACAGAGAGAGAGAGAGAGAGTATTCACTTCCAAGAGAATGGAGTAACTCAAGTTACTATGGCCCATACAAACCTGGATAAATTCACTGCAATCACAAATAAGAAGCGGATGGTTCCACTGACTAATCTTGGGGTAGTGGATGAAACATTTCACCCTCTCATACAAGGGCCAAAAACTCTGAGCCATGTGCACATTGCATCTGATGAAGATCCCTGGACAGTGGACCCAATAAGCAGCTGCACTGGGAAAACTTTGAAATCAGAAATCCAACCCATAAATAAATAGATACTGCATGTATGATTCTTATACACACATATGTGGACCCTTGCTAGTTCTACTAAGTTTGTGCACTCTGCTGAGATTCTCCTCTCCATAGCAGGAGACTGCAACCTTTTTGGGAATATCTGAGTGCAATAAAAATTATCCTAGTCCAGGAACCTGAAACATCTCCATTTTCACCTGAATGTGCCCTCTATTTCCTGTTTTGCCTTCACAGCATTGTAAACTGCCACCCCCACATGCAATCAGCAACACATGGTGCGTTGTCCCCCTTAGCTGTCACATTTTCACTTGCTGTGTCACTGACCTATTTATGATTCAGCAGCAGAAGCTACTGCAGCAAGCCTGCCACATGCCCAGCCGATTGCATTTTAATATGCCTGGGTTAGGCTGTGATAGTTGTCAACTACTGCAGGCAGCTCTTCCTGCTGCTAAGTACTGGTAATCCATAACACACCACACTGTGCCTGGAGTTTGACTTACTAAGTTGTGTGTGCGTGTCTGCCCGTCTCTCTATGTCTCTCTTATCTCTCTGAGTGGGTATATGTGCATGCGAGGGAGTGTGTGAGTTATTGAGTAGGTGTATTTATATTATTAATTTTTTTGTGCTCACTCGCTTTGAACTCAAGCGCAGTGCGTGTGCTACTTCTTTAGTGCACTGAACTGTTTTTTGTTTTTTTTTGCATGAGGATTAGCTTTCCCTATTACCATTATCACTCGCTGTCAGGTGAACATGCTCCGACTTCCGGGATACTTGTAATTTACGTTCCCAAGTCAAGGACGGGAAGTCAGCATTTTATTCCAACAGACCACTGTAAGGGTTGAACCCGCTACCTCAGCATCAGCACTTCGGATGTTTAAGAACAGGTGGTCTTATCCATTAGGCCATGCTGACCTTTGAGTGTTATAACTTTATAACTGCGAGTTTGTGTAAATGATGTATGTAGGTATGTGTCTGTGCATGTCTGCCTGCCTGCCTTTTAATATGGCAATATGCATTGTTTAATGTTCACAGCATTCATGTGACAGTCTTCTGTCTATGTGAGTGTAACATGCATAATAGATCATTGATGTGCGAAAGATGAGTGTTTGGAAGGGCTGAATGTAAGGCGGGTCTGCAGGCCCAATTTGTGACCATTTGAAAATAGTTTGCTCGTTCATTCTATCTCTCTCTCTTCTCTCACTCTCTCTCTCTCTCTCTCTCTCTCCCTCTCTCCCTCCCTCCCTCTCTCCCTCCCTCCCCCTATATATATATATATATATATATATATATATATATAATATATATATATATATATATATATATATATATATATAGAGAGAGAGAGAGAGAGAGAGAGAGAGAGAGAGAGAGAGACTATTAGTAAGTAAATAGTCCTTAATATGTCAAAACCCAGGAATGGGGTGTTATGGCATTAAGTAAGAGTAATGTTATTATAAAGTGCATATAAGAATATTGACAATGGACAGACTTATTTCTTCTTCTGCGTTCATCCTGAGTTTTTTTTTTCGGACGTGATTGCGTTGTGCCTGTTTACAGCAGAGCTGCGTTCTTGCACCGTTAGGCCGACACATCCGACTTCTGCGGGCATTTGTTGACCGGGTTAACCTTCCCGGGGGTTTCTTAGGACGTTTGACTCTCACTGTTGTGGTGTTATCCCCCATCCCAGCTGGCCCATATAGAACAGCCAAAGGCATCCTGGTCAGCCCTCAAGGGAAGGCAGGGGCAGACCATGGGCATTCCCCGCCATCCAAGGAGGCTTCCATAATTGCAGAGCCAACACACAGCACTCTGGTACTGGGCTCACCCAAGGAATCGTCAAGTCCTGCACATGGCTGCTTAGCCTCACTTCCGTATATTGGGCCTTCCGTTCACCATTGGCTGTTCTTCTGGAAGCCAAAAGAATGCAGTCTGCAGATGACATCCACACAGTGAGCTTTCGATTCGGACTTTCCACGTAATGGATTTGCTATCCAAGCAATATTCCATTTCGTGCCACTAGGACACTTTTTCCATCTTTTATGAAGCCCACACAGTGAGCTTTTCATTCGGACTTTCCACGTAATGGATTTGCTATCCAAGCAATATTCAATTTCATGACTCTGGGAGGCTTGTGTAATTGACATGCCTGTGGTATTAAGTGTGGCAGTCTAATTACTTCTTCATGCACCTTTAAAGTCAACCTGAATGTAGTTAAAGTAAGCTGCAGTTAACTTGAGCTGGTTGATATGTCCATAGAGCTTGTCCTCAAATGAAGCAGGTGTGGGCCAAAATATCTTTCTCTGTTCTGCATATATTGGGCAATCCTGCAGCAAATGTTTTGCTGTCATTTTACCAGTTCCGACAATTACATTCATCGGTATCTCCTATCTTTAGTTTATTGAACAAGTGGTATTTCGGCCTGTTATGTCCTGTGCTGAGGCTGAAGATTGCTACTTGTTCTCTTCGGTCGAGTTTGTAATATGCATCATCCTTCCTGTGGCCTGGATGCTCTGATTCCCATTTGGTTCTATAAGTGCTTTTTATAAACCTTTTTGCCTCATTATAGGTTATGTCTATGTCAGGCTGTGGTAGTCGTCCACCCTCTTTTGCTAGTCTGTCAGCCTCTTCATTTCCAGGTATACTGCAATGTGATGGGATCCACTGTATTACAACTTTTTTGGATTTCTGGCATAGACCATGGAGTGCTGCTCTTAGGTCAGCTAGTTCTGTGCTGTTTTTGCTCTTCAGTATTGAGACAGCTGACTTTGCATCTGTGAAGATAGCTATTTCCTCCATCAAGAGCATTTCTGCTGCAGTTTTCAAAGCCTCTACCTCCGCTTTGAAGTTACTTGAAAATTTTCCAGTTGCCACTGACTGTGTTTTTTTTCATTCCATTTTTTAAATTTAGAATTCCTCCTCCTCCATTTTCTATTGAATTTTTGGCTGATCCATCTGTATATGCATGGATCTAATTGCTGCTTGGGTAATATTCTTTTATGTAGTTTAGGGTTATTTTTCTTCTTTTGGTTTCATTCTGAGTGTTCTTTTTCTCAATACCGGGAATGTTTTCTATCATCTCAGGCAGTTGCTGCTGTCTCCAAGCTGGGAACTTGTGTGCATTGTAAATGGGTTTGACCGTTATGTTAAGTATAGGATCTGCCCTAATCTTTTATTTTGCAGTTGCTACAAAATTGCTACGCTTCAGTCTTCCCTTTCCAAACCCATTAAACCTGCTATACATAGGGTGGTCTGTCAGTCTTCTAAATTTTTCAGCTTGTTGCTGGGCTCTGCTATCTCTTCTATCCTGCATTGGTTGTAAACAAGTGATCTTTTCTAATTCATTAACAGGTGTTGTCTTCAGGCTTCCAGTTATGATTCGCATTCCTTGATTTTAGACTCAACTTATTTTGTTAAAGTTTGACTTAGCTGCTGTTGCCCAAGCTGCAATGCCATATTCCAGTACTGGCCTCACCCGTCCAGTATATAACTTCTTGAGAACTTTCTCATCTGCTCACCACATTGTACCAGCAAGCTTTTTCATGATTGCCATTCTTTGCCTTGCTCTTGTTCGATTTTTCTCAACCTGTGTCTTCCATGTCAGGCGACGATCAAAGGTGACTCCCAGGTAGTTTGGATTTTCTTCATGGCGCAATATTTTTCCATTCAATACCAGCTTAGGTTGCTGAGTTTTATTTGAGAGGGAGAACACTGTGCATGTTGTTTTCTCCTCACTTATCTTCACTAGCCATGATTTTGACCAGTCCTGTAGCGCTAATAAGGCTTGCTGTATTCTGCTGTTAGCTGTACTAATATATTCTTCAGATGTCCATATGGCTAGGTCATCTGCAAAGGAGGATGTGTGTACTCTGGCTGGAAAATTTTCTGTGATGTCATTTATATATGCCAGGGATAATGTTGATGAAAGAACTCCTCCTTGGGGGACACCTTGCTCCAACAGCATCATTTTGCTGGTTTACCCTTGTACTTTTGTCCTGGCAGTTCTGTTCTCAAGGTAGTGGCTGATCCATTTATACATTTTCCCACAAACATGCATTTTTTACAGTTTTACTTTCAGTCCTTCCTTCCATACTTTATCAAATGCTTTTTCTAAATCTATCCAGACCGCTAGTGTGTGTTTTTTCTCTTGGAAGGCATCCTCTATTTCCTGAGCTATATAGGTTATTTGATCTTCAGTGGATCTGTACTTTCTGAATCCTGCTTGGTGTGGTGTTAAGAGTTTGTTTTCTTCCAGATGCCATGTTAGCCTGCCATTGATAATGCGTTCCATTAATTTTCCTACACAGCTAAGTAGACTGATAGGTCAATATCCATTTGGTTCTTCCAGGTCTTTTCCTTTCTTTGGGACTGGTATTAGTATAGCTTCCTTCTATGCCTGTGGGACTATTTCTCTCTTCCAGCTGTAATTTAGGACTGCTAGTAGTTTCTTTTTTGCCTTAGTGCCTAGTCTTATTAGCATTTCATTTGTGATTCCATCCTTTCCTGGTGATTTCTTCCTTTCTTGGTGGTTTCTTCTTTTTTAGGGTATTCATTGCCTGTTCCATTTCTTCCATTGTTAGATTTGCCATCATATATTCTGCTGCTGTCTCTGTATTTCTATGATGTATCTGTTTATCTTTGATTGCTTTCTTCTGTTCGGCTGTAATATCAATGTGGTTTGCACTGGCATAGTATTCCATTAGTGCATTTGCAGCCTTTTTTCCTGTAAGCAAGGCATTTCCTTGTTTAATTATTTGTTTGTTTCTAGGTCCTTCATTGTTCATGGCTTTCACTAGTTTCCATAGTTTGTTTCCATCCCTGTCAAAATTCAGGTATTCTGTTCTTCCCCTCCAACAATCTCTTGTTGTTTGATTTACTGTTCTTTTATATTTTGCTGAGATGGCTTTGAGAGAGATGTTCGCTTCAGTTGTTTGTTCTCTCTCTGCTGTCTTCCTGGCATCTTCAACTTTGTCCTCCAAAATTTGTAGTTCTTCAGTCCAGTATGGTTTGTAATTTTTCCTTGCTCCCCTTGGAATAGACTCAGTGGCCGCCTGTATTATTGCTCTGTTTAGACTTTCTACCATTTGCTTCATGTTGCCATATCGTGTATTTATGTTTTCACAGTATTTCTCTGTTAGTATGGCAAATCTGTCCCAATCTGCTCATTTGTAATTCCAGCGGGGCAAAGGCTTTTGCTCCTGTGGAACATACTCCATATTCATTACAAGCATGATTGATCTGTGGTCACTACCTGCTAATTGGTCAAGCACATGGCGCTCGATTTTGTGGAGGATGTCTCCTGTGCAGAAAGCTAAGTCTGGAGTAGAAGTGGTAAGCCATCTTCTGGAGTAGAAGCTCAGTGTTTCATCCGCTTTGTTGAGTAGATGGAGATTTTAGTCTATTTCCCAGTCCTCCACTTCATCTCCTCTTTTGTCAGTATCTGGGTATCCCCATCTTTCTGAACGGCTATTAAAGTCTCCGACAATAATGCAGTTTGTGTCAGTTATTTTCATGTTTGAGAGTGTAAGATCCTTATCTGCTGGGCTATACAGATTGTAAATTCTTATTTTCACATCCTTTATTATTATATCAACACCTCCCAGGAATGCTACCTGGTCAAAAATGCACGCTGTAGCCGGATGTGTTGGCCTACGGGTTTCGGCCCAAGGGCGCATAACTGACACACCGCAATCACATCTGAAAAAACACTCCGGATGAACGAAAAGAAGAAGAAGAAGATATCAACACCTATAATTTCCGTTTGGTTGTCAGAGATCACAGATACTTCGCTGCAAGGTATTGTGTTTCGTGTAAGTATTAGAACTCCTCCTTTGTGTCCTTCGCGGTCAAAACGTGTGGCCTGGTATCCTCTGACTGAGAATTTGCAATTGGCATTGAGGTGTGTCTCTTGAATACATGCCACATCTATTCTATCTTTATGAAGATGCTGTGTTCGAGGCAGGGGGCCCGGCACTATCACCGCCTGATGGGACTTCGCAGGATTAGCACCATAACGATTAATTTTAAATTGTGACATCATGAATCAAGTTACGTTGCACTGCTTTGTCAAGCCTGTGGCTCAGTACATCCGATTTTGACAGGCATTTTTAGGGGTGCTTTCCCTAGCCTTTGTCTGTCCCCAGTCTACCTACAAGGCAGCAGGTTTGTGCAGAAAAACGACTTTGGGAAAATGTATTTCATGATTTAATAGTATATATATGAATCAATACAGTGAATCTAATACAATGACTCAAATACAGTGGAAGGCATGTTAAAGATAAATAGGCCTAGAGATGTGTAAAACAGTTTTGTAAAGCATTTTACGAAACTATAAATTTCTGTATAATTAACACACCATTGACATGAAGTGAAATAGTAATTAATAATTGTAAGTTTGTGCAAAGTTGTCAATTCAGAAGCCGAAGTAGCATAAAATGAAATAGGAAAATGTAACATCACACACCATTATGAAGATGATGTGAATAAAATATAATTGTGTGAGAGATATGAGTGAACAAGCACATTCGTAATCTGATATAACAATAATAATAGACTATGTGCTTGGAGTTATGGTAGCACAGTGGCTAGCTCATTTACTTGCCAGCCTGTTGGTGTGTGTTCAAATCTTAGTTAATGGTCAGGACATGCATTCTCTGTCTCTCTCTCTCTCTCTCTCTCTCTCTCTCTCTCTATATATATATATATATATATATATATATATATTATATATATATATATATATATATATATATATATATATATATATATATAAAGTGTGTCCAGGTGCACAGGCATTCTTGTCTGGCCACAGATTCTGGATCTGTTTTTCAGTGCCTCTCTTCTCATCACATGACTAAAGAATGCTGCTGATCTCTTTATGTATGTATAATTTTGCTATTTATATTTTCTTTTCTTGTGATAGCATATTGCTTATTTCTGCTTCACAATTCTCTAGGGCTATCGAGCTGTAACCTGTATTCCACCATCGTTGGCTCGTTCTATTGATTCTTTTAAGCTTGAACTTTTTTGTTTCTGTCTGTTTTTATTCACATATGTGATTCATGAGTCAAGATGCGTGATCTGTCTGAGGTTGTGCATGTGTGAGGTTGTGTGTGTATGTGTGATCTGTGTGGGGTTGTGTGTGATCTGTGTGAGGTTGTGTGTATGATCTGTGTGAGGTTGTGTGTGTATGATCTGTGTGAGGTTGTGCTCTGTGTGAGGTTGTGTGTGTGTGAGGTTGTACATGTGGTCTGTGAGAGGTTGTGTGTGTAATCTGTGTGAGGTTGTGTGTGTGATCTGTGTGAGGTTGTGTGTGTGTGATTGTGTGAGGTTGTGTGTGTGTGTTTGTGTGAGGTTGTGCATGTATGATCTGTGTGAGGTTCTGTGTGTGATCTGTGTGAGGTTGTGTGTATTATCTATGTGAGGTTGTGCGTGTGATCTGTGTGAGGTTGTGCATGTTTGATGTTCATAACATTGATATCAATGCAAGATGACCTGCTTCAAAATTGTCTGCTCCTGATTTGGAAACTCTCAACTTGTTGTGTCGGGAAATTGTGACATGCATTCGTTGCCCCTAAGACATAGTACTGGCATAGACATAATCATCATCATCATTACGTGCATGCTAAGAGTGGGTGGTCAGTTTCGCCACCTTAAACAATCAACCAGAGTCGTGGATCAGCTTTGTGTTCATGAATTGACCTTGCCACATGGCCAAGCCATCCAGATATTTACTTCTATGTCTTCCCCTTGTTCTTTTCCACTCAATTTTGCCAGTTGTCACCAAGCTCATTAGTTTGTCTTCTCATAATGTGCCCAAACATTTTTGACTGTCTGCATCTAGTTTTTCTAATCAGTTTGTGGTTTTCATCTGCTTCTTGATTTTTCTATCTGTCCATGGTATTCGTAGACATATATTCCAATTATAACCCAGGCAGCCTGAACAGGATATTAATTTTAGGGAAATGAAACTATTCACGAATTTTCACATTGTGTGTCTGTATTAGGTTATACTTGACTGCCGACTAAAGAAGGATATACAGTACACGAAAGCCAACCCTAAGTGGCATCACTGGAAGACAGATGATAAGAGGTATGGCCTAACATTTGAGCGTTCTGAAGATGCCAAGGCATTTGATCAAGGCATTCGGATAGCAGTAAAGGATCTCACTGGGGGTAAGTCAATGCTGTCATTATTATTGGTTAATGATCTTTCTGTTTCTGTGTTAATGAAATGGGAATCAAGAGGTGCTCCCAAAGATGTCATTAATTCAGATGTTCATTTTAGGCATACAAATATGTGTGGATCTTTTCTCCGGGGCATGTGCTGGGAAATGAACAGGCGGACAGATTGGCTGGCTCTGCAGAACTTGGTGGAGTATTGATACATGACAAGGCAGACGTGGTTGCGGCCTTGTGGGAGCACGTACACACCTCGGAAGAGCAAATGGATTACCATGGTCTGGCAAGAATGAGACAGCGAGGAGTGACGAGGGGATCTGGCCGACGCTCAATGCTCAGAGGAAAAGCGAGACGGACATATAATCAGATTGCTACTGGTACTATTAGTGTTGGAATTCTTCGTTGGCTGCTGAGGATGGGGACGGAGCGCTTATGGGAATGCCCCGAATGCTGTGATGTCGATTCCTAAATCAATCAATCAATCATATGCACTAGTATTGAATGATGTATATGATGGTAACTTATGCCATGACTTACGTCGATGGGTCAGTGGTGAGAAACAGACGTAATGGTTGGTGTTTCATTGTAAAGGCTAATGGACGATGCCTGAAAAAGGAGTCTGACATATAAGATTAAAACCTCCAACATGATAATGGAGGTGGAAGCAGTAACAGCGGCATTCCGTTGGGTAGAGGGGACCACTGCAACACATATTGCATTCATTACAGATTCAAGGATGCTTAGTAAGGTGGAGAAGGAAATATTTTGTGTGGGATGACTTTCTTCGCTTCAGAGGTCACAAATTATGAGAATTGTATGGATTTTTGACCTGGCCTTGTGGGAGTGCGGGGGAATGAACAGGCTGATAGGCTGGCAGGGAATGCACCTCTTGGTGGTAGATTACCTATGGACAAGGGAGAGGTGGTCAAGCGTCTGTCAGACTAGGTGGAGTAGGCGGTGGAGGAGACTGAAAAACCGTATGTAGAGAGGATGATATGGCGGGGGGTTGGCAGGGGTGCTAGACAAATCTCAAAACTGAGAGGGAAGACCCGGAGAACTTTCAGTCAGATGGCAGTTGGAACAATTAACAGTATGATTCTTCGCTGGCGGTTGAACGAGGGGACGGAGCGCGCATGGATTTTGTTTCTTAGTTCAACTCTCTCTCTCTCTCTCTCTCTCTCTCTCTCTCTCTCTCTCTCTCTCTCTCTCTCTCTCTCTCTCTCTCTCTCTCTCTCTCTCTCTCTCTCTCTCTCTCTCTCTCTCTCTCTCTCTCTCTCTCTCTCACACACACACACACACACACACCCATGCACACACACACGGACAGTTCTTCAGAATGATTAATGCTGTCCTAGGTGTCGGGTCAGTGTTTGTGTCCCTCCCTCTGTGTTTATGTCCCTCCCTCTGTGTTTATAATTATGTTTTGGTTTGTTTATATATTGAACTTTATGACAGGAAATATGTTTGTAACCAGTCTTTATTTTTGTTTTCATCCCAAAGGGTTGGACGATGGCATCGAAGCCAGTGACTCGCAGGATGGGATGTTTTCGGTAAAGTAACATTGTTCTAATCTCTGTTTGATCAATCAACTACCAGACTGGTGGTGAGCACTGAACTATCTTTTAACTGAGGTCTTCAATGAATCTTACTGAGCCAACTTCTAACTTCTATAGTAAAGGCATCTTACCTTTAGTGGGCCAACTTTTCACTCAGATATTACAGGAATCTTACCTTTACTGAGTCAACTTCTAACTTCTATAGTAAAGGCATCTTATCTTTACTGAGCCAACTTTTCTCTGATATTACAAACATCTTACCTTTAGTGGGCCAACTTTTCACTCAGATATTACAGGAATCTTACCTTTACTGAGCCAACTTCTAACTTCTATAGTAAAGGCATCTTATCTTTACTGAGCCAACTTTTCTCTGATATTACAGACATCTTACCTTTAGTGGGCCAACTTTTCACTCAGATATTACAGGAATCTTACCTTTACTGAGTCAACTTCTAACTTCTATAGTAAAGGCATCTTATCTTTACTGAGCCAACTTTTCTCTGATATTACAGACATCTTACCTTTAGTGGGCCAACTTTTCACTCAGATATTACAGGAATCTTACCTTTACTGAGTCAACTTCTAACTTCTATAGTAAAGGCATCTTATCTTTACTGAGCCAACTTTTCTCTGATATTACAGGCATCTTACCTTTAGTGGGCCAACTTTTCACTCAGATATTACAGGAATCTTACCTTTAGTGGGCCGACTTTTCAGTCAGACATTACAGGAATCTTATCTATACTGAGTCAGCTTTTCACTCAGATATTACAGGAATCTTACCTTTACTGAGTCAACTTTTCACTCATATTTTACAGACATCTTTGCTGAGCCAACTTTTCACTCAGACATTACCGGCATCTTATCTTTACTGAACCAACTTTTCACTCATATTTTACAGACATCTTTGCTGAGCCAACTTTTCACTCAAATATTACAGGCATCTTACCTTTACTGAGCCAACCTTTAATTCGGGTATAAAAGACATCTATTAAAGACATCTTATCTTTACTGAGCCAACTTTCAACAATATTTAAAGCCTTTTACTGGAACCCACAAGGTAAAATAATAACGGGAGACCGAACAACACACGGAGAAGAGAATAACAGACACAGATGAATAGTAGTGGGAGGACTGGAGAGAGCTACAGAAGACAGCAAAAGATAGGACGGCTTGTCGTGGTGTGGTTGAGGTCCTATGTCCCATGGGGATAAAGGACAGAAGACAAAAGCTGGACATTGAGAAGTGATGTTTGACAGCCTTGTCAGGGTGTGTGCTCAAATGGACACTTTAGTGTTCTTATAGTAATTAAAACCAGGAGAGAGTAGACAGGTGGTGTGCAAGATATTAACATGTGAATGGACAGCATCAAGAAGTGGACTGAAGAAGCCATTATGTATGCATGGCAAAGGCGCAGGACCGGAGGCGTTAAGACCAACTATAGCTGCCCTTCAGTGATACAGTGGTGGTGATGATAATGATATCACCGTGGCTTTGCAGCAACACCTCAGTTTTGTTCTCATTTTTGGGATTTATTTTGCAAAGAGATGTGTGCAGTTAGTTACTCATAGCTTGACTGCTTGTATCAGAGTTAGTGAACCAAGGCTGTTCTTTGCCTCCAAGTGGCGGTCAGGACCTTGTGGCCTGGCAGAGAGTAGGCATTAAAGAGTGAAGGCAAATATTGTCTCAATGCTGTGGTAAAGTCAACGTGTGCAAAACCAAATTTTTTGGAGATATGAGAAAGGGTAATTATTGTTATTGGTTAACAGATTGTATTATCACTGCACTAAGGGCACATTCATAAGAGGTTTGTCTCCTATATCAAGTGCTGATTGGTCTATAAAAATATAGTCAGTCTAGCACCATATACTTAATATACACAATTAGAAAGTCAAATAGAGGCCCTGGAGATGTGCATTTACAGAAGAATATGTCGTATTTCATGGAAACAAAAACAATCAAATACAGAGGGTCTAGAAAAATGGAATGAAAAGAGAGTTGATGAAAGAAATAATACAAGTGGGAAGATAACATCAAGAGATGGGCGAACATCGATTTCACAGAATGTACAGTCAGGACAAGAGACAAACAGTGTTGAGATCCATTGCAGCCAACCTTCATTGTGGAGACGGCATCTGATTGATTGATTGATATTTTTACTATGCTTCACGATAAGGAAAGGGATCCTTTACAACTTATTTATATGCTGTAGATACTGCCTTGTGTGACTTATATTGAAAGGCAGAAGATCAAAAGGTTTGGCCATCTCGTTAGAATGCAACATCTTCAGTTACCAGCACTGATACAACACCAAAGAAGATCTGCTACAATAGCAAGAGCTGAGAAAGAAAATGGATTGAGATGATCAAAGACATTGTGTTGTTGTTTGTCCATCAAGAATGATGATGACCATTCATTTCATCCAGTGGGGTTGAAGGTATGGAGCCGTGGGTTCTAAGATGGCTGATAAGGCCTATTTTGGCTCGAAATGTTCTTTGACAATGTGGGCAAGGAATGCTTGATGTTTCTGGAGGAGGATTTCCTGCAGTGGTTTTTCTGTCCTGGCTGTCCAAAGACATTGTACTATCATATGGAATGACACTCCATTGCCACCTATCATTCGCTGATACATCATCTATTCCTGCCAGGGGTTACCACCTCTGTCACCACACCAAAGAATATTGATATGAGAGCACAAGCCAAGAAGAATAATGATTGAGAACATCAAAGACACTGTACTATCACGTGGAATGACACTATCCATTGCCACCTATCATTCACTGATACATCATCTATTTCTGCCCGCGGCACTTAACAGCAAAAGTCGAAGATAATGGTGATGATAATCATCATCAAGTATGTCCATCTGTGGGCTTGGTGTGCAAGAATGAACTGTAACAGCAGAGTTGTTAAGATTCGCTGACTTTGATCTGAAGGTGAATCTTACTGATCATTTCAATTCATGGTTATTTTCAGGTCTTAGATATGATAGCTACTATATGACAGTTGACGGTACTACCTGCTTTCTGTTAGCGCCAAATGTTGGGTGGCGCTTACCAAACCTGACACCCCACATTGTGCCAACGGCTTCAGACAGAGGAGCGCAATTTGGAGGGTAAAAGCTATATCCCGGTGCGAGGAAATGCAACCTAAAGACAAAATGTCATGGCAGGGCAGACCAGGCCCTAAGCTTTGGTCTGCACTGGTCTAGGATGGAAGCTTCAATAGGCGGACAGTTAGAGAGTTGCTTAGCGGATCCGGCAGCTTCTGCAGCTTGTCTTGTTCTAGGCAGGCCTGGAGAGGGATCATACTGCATGGGCAACACATGGTCTCTACAATTCAGCCCAGGTTTTGTGCTGTGGGGAGGTATTAGTTTAGATTTAGAAACTTACATTTAACTGTATTGTATGACTTAGGGGGAGTGGCTGGCCGAGTGACTAGAAAGTCGGATTCTCCTTAGGGAGACCCGGGTTTGAATCCTTGGTAATGTGTGAATTTTTTTCTGTCGGGGGGAAAAAAAGAAAACCCTAACCTGCACGGTTTGAGGCTGCTGCACTAGCCAGGCGGCCTTAATTCCTGAGGCTCAAGACCCCCCCCCCACTCCCTTCACTGCAAGGTTTTATAGGTAGTAGATGACAAGAAGTATGATATAGAGACAAACAGAGGGAGACGGGGGAGATAGTGGATGACAGAGGGAGACGGGGCAGATACTGAATGACTTTGAGACTGACGGAGGAGATACTGAACAATTGTATGCCTATTATTGACTCCTTCCTGATTTGTTTCATGATTTTCAGTACCAGCCGCTGTCGCTGACGAGGAACGACAGCTCATCCAGATCAGCCTCCACCACATCTACCGCCACCAGCAGCCCTGGGACCAACTCGCCACAATCTCCTAACAACGACCCTTTCAACTTTGCAAACCCCCACGGCAATTTGCACCGAGTGCATTACATCTCCAGCCAGCGCGTGCAGCCACGTAACATTCACACAAATGTCGTGGGGAGTGTAGGACAACAGCACCAGGCGCTGCAGCATCAACCGCAGCAGGAGGCGGGGTCTCCTGTCAGCGAAAAGAGTAGCCAGCAGAGGTCGAGTTTTGATAGCAGCTCTGGGCAGGATGAGGTGTGGGTTCGAACGTCGTTGCATCCATCGTCGATTAGTATGAGGTCCGAGCAGGAGCTAATAGTATGTGATCCGGCCGCTGGGAAGCACAAGGATTTATATAAGGAGGAGTCGTATGTTGTGTTCAATAAAAATACAGTTGTGGCCTCACATGAATACAGCTACCCTAACTTAGAGCCGGCACAGAAGCCCGCTGCCCAGCGCAGCAGTACTCGGACTCAGCCATCGAGCTCGCCGTCGAGTCAGACATCACAGCCTTATCCACCTCTCCCAATCAAAAACAAGTCCAAGAGTAAAAGTAGTAGCATTAGTAGTGGGGATGGGGGCAAGCATGGACAGTCCGGTGCACGATCTCGCCTAGTCTCTCAGGTGCAGTGCAAACATTGCAGAGAGGTCTTTTCTTTGGATGATAACCCGAGAGGATCTTGTGAGGATGCACCAGATTCTGTGGAACGTTGTATTGAATGTGTGTCTTGTGTTTCTTGCACCCAGTGCCTGATGTACCACTGCTGGGCGGATGCAGACGGGGAGTTTCGTCACCCTTGTTCTTGTGATTCGCACGACCCCAAACTGTGCAAAAGGTGGACTGCCTTGACCTTCTTGTCGCTACTTTTGCCATGTTTATGGTGCTACCTTCCTCTCAAGGCCTGCCACCGCTGCGGGATCATGTGTGGTCTTTGCGGAGGTCGCCACAAGGCAGCATGATTGTGTTCTTAAATAGACCAACTTTGTGTGTGTGTCGACTACTGCACGCCCTTGTCACAATGTCACGAACAAACTGGCATTTACAGAAAGCAAACTGGCATCCGATGCATCCCTCGGCAGACTTCTGCACACAGTAAGCAAATTTGTTCCCACCATGTTTGTTTGTGGTCAAGGGACTTGCCTTATTCGCAGAACTTTATATGCCAGCAACTTTAATTATAGAACTTTTGATCGTGCTGAATCTGTCAAAAGTTATTATTAATTATAATAATTATTATTAACTGCGAGAACCATCATATGCCTCCTAGATTCTCTAATAAAATTCTGCACATTTCTTTCCATTATCATTTTCACCGTGCACTAGGAAGTTCGTGTAGCACCGTGAGTAGTGTACCAGGCTGCCAACAACCAGTTGGCATAAGAGTTGGGATAAAAGTGCGTCTGTCTCTCTCTCTCTCTCTCTCTCTCTCTCTCTCTCTCTCTCTCTCTCTCTCTCTCTCTCTCTCTCTCTCTCTCTCTCTCTCTCTCTCTCTCTCTCTCTCTCTCTCTCTCTCTCTCTCTCTCCCTCTCCCTCTCAGGTCAACCCAGCCTCGTAAAATGGCCGCCAGACATTTCTCTAGGAAAGAATTGATTTATGTATTCTCTCAAACCGACTTTGTCGCCCCTCAGCACACACCAGTGTGTGCTTAGTCTCCTGGCAATGGTCGGAAGTGTAGAGAAGCTGATTGTGTCATTAGAGCACACTCGTTATTACAAGGGTATGTTAATAAGTAAGTCCCAAATGGCTGTAGAAAAATAACTAAAGATGATAACAACTTGAAACCAGTTTATTTTTATACATACCCCCTTTATTTCTCAACCTAATTTCCACCAACATTGATGCATTTATCCCATCATTTTATCAGTCCTCCCAAACTGGCAGCATAGAACTGCATGCTCTGTTTTCTAAACAGCGTTTTCACTTCACATTCAACTTCGGCGTCATTCGCGAAATGTCTCCCGCCTAGGTGGGTTTACTGTTTATGCTGACAAATGTTTGTCCCGTAAAGCGGTGCATAGCTGGGTTAAAAAAGTTACGAGGAGTCAATAAATAAGTCACACAGTTCTGTGGAATGGCAGGTAAATGAAAACAAAGCACGCAGTTCTATGCAGCCGGTTTGGGAGGACTGATAAAACGGTGGGATAAGTGCATCAATGTTGGTGAAAATTATGTTGAGAAATAAAGGGACAGTGTATGTATAAAAAAATAAACTGGTTTCAAGTTGTCATCTTTAGTTATTTTTCTACAGCCATTTGTGACTTATTAACTTACCCTCGTAATATGCTTCTGGGAAGGAAATATGCAGTGATGACTATGATCATTTCACCCCATAGTCTTGTAACCTAGTATATTTGAAGTCCTGTTGTTTGACATTTCTAAAGCTGGATCTGCCAAGGGAGTTATCTATACCTTGTATTGTTAGTGTTTACCTTGATAGTTCATTTACAGATTATTTTTCATATCCAATTTTTTTTCTGATCAGTTAAACAGTATGCAGATAGACACCTGGCAATGGATTCCGGAATCTCTGTGACATTCATACATCCTTGGAAATCTGACCATTTCAGTCGCAATAAAAAGACACAGTCTTGGCTAAATGTTGCATTTCTGTGAAATTTCTTTCTTCTACAGCAGGCACACATTTCATATTTTTATCGTTCCATTAAACGCTAGATTTGTTCCTATCGTCATGCATGGTGTGTTTTTTAATGCTCGTGTCTATCCATTGGAAAGCTTAAACTGCAAATATTATTTTCTGGTATTTGCTTGCTGTTAAAAACATTTTGAAGAATTTTGGTTCTCTTGTATCACTTGTGCTGTGTTGGCCAGAGAGATCTTTTGTCACCCTAGAATATCTGATTTGTTTGTCAACCCATCTTCATTTCAGCCTTGCCCTGGCTTTAACCCTTTGAACTCTGGCCACTCTGCCTGTAAAACTCTACAATTTGGGCTCCTGAGCAAAAAGTATGCATGATAAAACGCTAATTAGCAATTTTATAATGTTCAGTTGTTTTTATCACTCTCTTCTTTGTTCTTCTTTTGAGAGGAAGTGCATTATGACTAGTTATGCCCCTGAAAGGTCAAAGGTCTGACTGGCATGCATTTGTATGTGGTTTTCTGCCTCTAGACGGGTTCTATCTATCCAAGGTATGTTACCTAACATTCTCATACATAGTCTTTGTGATGATAAAATTCACATACATAGTCATCTTAGTGATGATAAATTTCACATAATCTAAGTGATGATAAAATTCACATGCATAATCATCTTAGTGATGATAAATTTCGCATACATAATCATAGTGATTATAAAATTTGCATACATATTCATCTCGGTGATGATAAAATTTGCATACATAATCATCTTAGTGATGATAAATTTCACATACATAATCTAAGTGATGATAAGATTCACATGCATAATCATCTTAGTGATGATAAATTTCACATGAATAATCATCTTAGTGATGATAAAGTTCACATACATAATCATCTTAGTGATGATAAAATTCACATACATAATCATATTAGTGATGATAAAATTTGCATACATAATCATCTTAGTGATGATAAATTTCACATACATAATCTAAGTGATGATAAAATTCACATACACAATCATCTTAGTGATGATAAATTTCACATTCATAATCTATGTGATGATAAAATTCACATACACAATCATCTTAGTGATGATAACATTCACATACATAATCTTAGTGATGATAACATTCACATACAACATCTTAGTGATGATAAATTTCACATAATCTAAGTGATGATAAAATTCACATACATAATCATCTTAGTGATGATAACATTCACATACATAATCTTAGTGATGATAATCCCAGTAGTTTGGTAAGAACAGTGATGGAAGGCAAGGTTCCTGGATGACGATTCAAGCAAGGGTGAACCAGCAAGGTGATGGACGCAGGACATTGCAGACACCTGGGACTACCCATCAAACGGGCACCTGACATATAAATATAGAATACATATGGCAGCAACTGGCAAGGGATTGAATCCTTTCGGAGAGCTATGAGGGGAGCAACTTTTCTGCCAACAACCTGATACATAGTGATGATGAGTTCATGTGTAGTGGCTAGATTGCTTGTAGGGGATCCACCTGCGCTCAGATTAACAGATACATTACCTAGGTACCTATGTTGAATCCTTAAAAGAGCAGGAGTAAGGTTGAACCTGGCATATTTGTCAGCTGACTCACGCAACTGCTCACATAATTATCAGGCTTAGTTTTGATATCATCGTCAGGTCTAGTTTTGATATCATCATCTGATCTAGTTTTGATGTTATCCAATTTAGTTTTGATGTCATCATCAGTTCTAGTTTTGATGTCAATATTAGATCAGGCTTTGATATCATCATCTGATCTAGTTTTAATACCATCAGATCTAGTTTTGATGTTATCATCAGGTATAGTTTTGATGTCATCAGTTTCGTCACAATCTAAAATCCGATTCATCATTCTCTGAAATCGTTAAGGAGAAGTTCAACAGCGTGCCCCCCACTGTTGTCTAAGCCTCTTTTAAGACATTTGGACTACTCATTTTGGCTCCCCTGGCTATTTCCGGCATTCTTCTATAAAACCACATTTTCTTGACTTGAGGGATGTTATATTTTTTTTTTCATCTGCTGGTTTGCTAATTGTCCAGGATTCACAGCCGTATGTCAGAATTGGTAACACGTCATTCGTCTGAAAATACTATTTGTCATTCATTAATTTCTTGATATAGTGAAGATGCCAGGTGTTTTCATCTTGCACAGATGAAAGACATTTTGTAGTTAGGTCAAACTTTCTGCGATATTATTATGATTATAAGGTATTCGGTGCCCTGTTGCAAGCTCCAGTGCAGTTAGATGCAGATTCTGGCTTGATATTGAGACATGCAATTTTTTACTTTTAAAATATTACTTAAATATTTATTCATTGTCTTGCTTTGTGTTTGTTTGTTGATCTGTATGAAAGAAACTACCGCAGTAATTTCATATTTGTTATTTTCTAGTCGAGGGATTACTTTAGTAATTTGAAGTGTTGTCATCTGTAATGAGAAATTTTTTTAGCAATTGACGTGAACAGGAGGTTATCCTAGAGTACTCTAGCTCTTAAACTTGCAGTGTACTGGCGGCCAGATAACGAGATCAACCACTTCATAACGGGATCAACCACTTTATAACGGGATCAACCACTTCACTGGTCATTTGGACTTCAGTGTTAACTTCTTGTTCAGAAAGCAGTGGCAACCTACTGAATGTAAAATTGCCTAGTAAATCTACCTGGGGTTGAGGTTGATCACGATGTCCTGCACAGGATATAGGGGTGGGGGGGGGGGCTGCAAATGAAAACCTTAAAAGTGTGGTAGAAATGACAATAACCATGTCATTGCCTTGTAACCTGTCAGTATTGTTGTTTTGTTGTTAAAGATGTCAAGAGTGTTAGGCACATGACATCAGATTGCAGATGAACATGGTAACATCATAAGGACAGTTTAAATATGGTCGCCCCCTTTTGACAATGCACCAATGAGGAGCAGTGTTCTGTTATCCGTTATTATTTTAAATTATTAGTGAAGGAGTGAAACCTATAGAAATTCATTGGCAAATGAGGGTCTGATATGGTGATGCATGCTTGTCAGTCTAGCAAGTGTATAAGTGGAGTAGGAAGTTTCAAAATGGTGTGACTTATGTGACAGACTGTTCACGACTGGGTCAGATACACTGAGTAGTGACCCCAGGGTCTCTTATTCTACAGGAATTCAAGAACTTTATCGGTGCTGGAGGACTTGTATTGAGCAAAGTGGTGACTATTTTACAAAATTACACATTTGTTCTTTGCTTTTTCGCAATATATTCACACCAAAAAAAAAAAACATTTAAGGTTTTCATTTGAAGCCTCCTTGTACAATTTTTTAAAAATAATTTTAGAATTATGAGATTTTATCTTTGTTTAATGCTATAAGAATATTGGCAGTTTGAAATGGTTTTTTAATTATTTTTTTTTCTGTAGTAAAGAAAATTTGAGTTTTTGTATTTGTGATGAAAAGATTAACAATTTGGTATTTCATCTTTAGTTGTAAAGACGTCCATATTTATTATCTGTATCCTTTCGTGGCTTCTGGGTCAAAAATATAAAATAAAAATTTGTGCCAGTCAGTTTTCTGGGAAATAAAGGGGCCAGAATGGTACTCAACCCATTTAGTGCCAATTGGTCAAAACAATATGAGTCCAGCACGTTTGCCTGCTGGTTGGAGTCAAGGGCTCACCCAGTGTGTAATGTGATCAGTGTTATACCAGCTGCCTTTATTTCCTCACAAATTCTCGGTACTCATTTTAGGCTGGAAGTCTAGGGCAGATTTAAGAAATCTGAATCGTTCCCAAGTGCTAATACATGACCATCCGGTCACCTGGCAAATGTCTAGCCACTTCGCTAAAATTGTCCCCCACCTTTTTATTTACTTACCATATTCTTAATATGTCCTGGGAGTAAAGGGGTCTTTTCCCTGTTTTTTTTAACGTGCAGTGAAGAATGCAAGAACATTTTAGACATCAAGATTCATAAACAGTGGATACAAAACAATCCAGGTTTTAGAGATTTTACAAGTACTACTTTGCCAGCAGAGTGAATAATTGTTGAGAAATGTAAGCTAGAATGTTGGACATTTCTGTTTTGTTAACTTGTGCCATTGAAACAATGTAGCCTGTTTGTTCCATATTGTCCTGTTTATTATTGTCCATCTCTGTTTTACTTTGAATTTATGCCATCCAGTGTTTGTTTTTTTCCAACTGTTTATTTACACCTGTCATTTTCAGTCAGGTGGTTGCTTAAAATACAGCAGCCCGGTTTGTTTATTTGCTCTGTACAATTGTTGCAGATGGACATGATTGACCTACTTATCCTTTCGTCTAATTGTAATGTTGTTAATTGTTTTACAGTTTTGAGTTTCTTAGCTTCCATCCTCCCTGCAAATGCACAATGTAATATTACTGCTATTTTTGTGGAAAGCTGCAACCCTACAGAAGTTTCTCATGCCTGTAAAAGTGACAGAGTTTTAAGACATGGCTGTTATAATATTCATAACATAATTCATTATTAGTGGTTTTAATGATTGTTTAGTTGTAAAATGTTTATTTTCTATTACTGCGCAGATAGATAGATATTGTTGTTTTGTTTACTTGTTTTAACACGTTCAGTCCTAGGTAGTTATTTCTGATCTGTGCTTCTTTCTTTAGCTTCTCTGAGCACTGTCAGTACCTGTAGTTTTTTGTAATCATGCTATTTTGATGGCCTCGTGGGTTTCCCAACAGTTGGTAGTTAAAGTAAGACATGGTCTGAAGCTGAAAAACACTAAGCAATTCAGGAACCAGCAGATTTCTTTTCTTTTTTGTGTATATTTTTGTTGCAAATTCAGGCTAAGAAAATACAGCAAACTTTTCCAAGCGCCATGGTGACTGGGTGTCCTGGATTTTTCTACCTTTGGATAATGATGGCTGTACAGCATAGGAGTTGAAACACTGGGGCAGAGTCGGCTAAAGTTATATGTCCCTAACAGGAGTTGAAATAACGGGTAGAGTGGGTTAAAGTTATATGTCTCTGGCAGGAGTTGAAATAATGAGTACAGTGGGTTAAAGTTATATGTCCCTGGCAGGAGTTGAAATAACGGGTAGAGTGGGTTAATGTTATATGTCCCTGACAGGAGTTGAAAAAAAAAAACTGTCCCTCTATTTTGTTCACGCTGGTGATTCTAGACAAACCATTAGCTTGTTATACTACCATCAGATGTTCTCCATGCGTGTCCTGTCTTGTTATACTACCATCAGGTTTTCTCCATGAGTGTCCTGTCCAGCAGCCGCCTCTTTCACCTTTTAATTTGCTGGAATGTGTTTAGTTCTCATTGGTGATTCTGTGGCACCATTTTTGTCTCCCTGTTCTGTTCAGTGTTTGTAGTTCATTTGTAATTCTTTTGTAGTTCATTCATAATTCTTTTGTAGTTCATTAGTAATTCTTTTGTAGTTCATCAGTAATTCTTCTGTAGTTCATTAGTAATTCTTTTGTAGTTCATTAGTAATTCTTTTGTAGTTCATTAACAATTCTTTTGTAGTTCATTAGTAATTCTTGTGGTCGTTCTCCTTGTGTCTGACCAATTTAGCAGCACATTGTTGTTCTTGTACTGGGATTTTTCAACATAATCTACTAAGCATGGGTTAGGTCCATTGCATTGGATGTGACATGACATTCTGTGCTACACGTTATTCTAGTGCAGGGGAGATATTTCAACATAGTCTCATACCCCATAAATCAGTCCATTCGATGGATACAGTGACATACTGTACTAAACATAGAATTTGTCCCTGTACAGGGGAGGAGTTTTAATGCCCCTTAAGCATGTCTATTCTTCTTCTTCTTCTTCGTTCATCCGGAGTTTTTTTTTCGGACGTGATTGCGTTGTGCCTGTTTACAGCAGAGCTGCGTTCTTGCGCCATTAGGCCGACACATCCGACTTCTGCGGGCATTTGTTGACCGGGTTAACCTTCCCGGGGGGTTTCTTAGGACGTTAGACTCTCACTGTTGTGGTGTTATCTCCCATCCCAGCTGGCCCATATAGAACAGCCAAAGGCATCCTGGTCGGCCCTCAAGGGAAGGCAGGGGCAGACCATGGGCATTCCCCGCCATCCAAGGAGGCTTCCATAATTGCAGAGCCAACACACAGCGCTCTGGTACTGGGCTCACCTAAGGAATCGTCACGTCCTGCACATGGCTGCTTAGCCTCACTTCCGTATATTGGGCCTTCCGTTCACCATAGGCTGTTCTTCCAGAAGCCAGAAGAATGCTGTTTGCAGATGACATCCACACAGTGAGCTTTCGATTCGGACTTTCCACGTAATGGATTTGCTATCCAAGCAATATTCCATTTTGTGCCACTAGGACACTTTTTCCACCTTTTATGAAGCCCACACAGTGAGCTTTCGATTCGAACTTTCCACGTAATGGATTTGCTATCCAAGCAATATTCCATTTCATGCTTCTGGGAGGCTTGTGTAACCGACATACCTATGGTATGAAGTGTGGCAGTCTAAATACTTCTTCATGTACATTTAAATGTCAACCTGAATACAGTTAAAGTAAGCTGCAGTCGACTTGAGCTTGTTGATATCTCCATAGAGCTTGTCCTCGAATGAAGCAGGTGTGGGCCAAAATATCTTTCTCTGTTCTGCATATATTGGGCACTCTTGCAGCAAATGTTTAGCTGTCATTTTACCAGTTCCACAATTACATTCATCTGTATCTCCTATCTTTAGTTTGTTGAACAAGTGGTATTTCAGCCTGTTATGTCCTGTGCGGAGTCTGAAGATTGCTACTTGTTCTCTTCGGTCGAGTTTGTAATATGCATCATCCTTCTGGTGGCCTGGATGCTCTGATTCCCATTTGGTTCTATAAGTGCTTTTTATCAACCTCTTTGCCTCATTGTAGGTTATGTCTATGTCAGGCTGTGGTAGTCGTCCGCCCTCTTTTGCCAGTCTGTCAGCCTCTTCATTTCCAGGTATACTGCAATGTGATGGGATCCACTGTATTATAACTTTTTTGGATTTCTGGCATAGACCATGGAGTGCTGCTCTTAGGTCAGCTAGTTCTGTGCTGTTTTTGGTCTTCAGTATTGAGACAGCTGACTTTGCATCTGTGAAGATAGCTATTTGCTTCTCTTTATTTTCCTCCATCAAGAGCATTTCTGCTGCAGTTTTCAGAGCAGCATGTCTATTCAGTGACATACTGTACCACACATAGAGTTTGTCCCTGTACAGGGGAGGAATTTTAATGCCCCTTAAGCATGTCTATTCAGTGGAATACAGTAACATACTGTACTAAACAGAGTTTGTCCCTGTACAGGGGAGGAATTTTAATGCCCCTTAAGCATGTCTATTCAGTGGAATACAGTGACATACTGTACCACATATAGAGTTTGTCCCTGTACAGGGGAGGAGTTTTAATGCCCCTTAAGCATGTCTATTCAGTGGAATACAGTAACATACTGTACCACACATAGAATTTGTCCCTGTACAGGGGAGGCGTTTTAACATAATCTACTACTTAACAAGCTGTGATGGTGTAGTAGGTAACAAGCTTTCTTACTGAGACAGGCTTGGGTTCAATCCTCACTGATGGCAGCATTCTTATTTTTGTAACCAGTAAAGCTCTTGGAGTCAACACATCCTGGGTATTCATCAAATGGGCAGGGGATATCAGAATCATCTGGGGAGGAAATAACTGCCCCCCACTTCATGCCATGGTCTAGGATATTTATAGACAGTATTTGCATTTGGGCTGTACCCTGACTGCTCATGAGGCAGCCTCGTCCAACAGATACGTAGTGTCGTGCTGCACTCAATATGCTTACATGTGTTATCCCGAAACATAATGTGTGTGTGTGTATATATATATATATATATATATAATACGTACCCCTAACATAACATATCCAGCCATGAGTCAGTAGTTTAGTATAACGTCCAACTGTGTGGTTGCCGTGGGTGACATTGTGCGGTTAGTCACTGAAACAGCTTTTGTTGAGTGACCTTAACCTAGATTGTTTTTTGTTTTTTTTTTTGGTTTAAATTAGGGGGCGGGAAGCTTTAGAGTCTAGTGTTAGTCATTTCAGTCGTAAAGTATGCAGCAGGTGTGGTAAGCATAAAACCGGGCCAGTGATCTTCAAGCTTTGACAGGGGGTATCGGGGCCTGATCACGAAGCAGTTAAGAGATCACTTAAAGACCTTGTAAATGTAAACAAACAGAAGAACAGGCCAGGTTTCGTGGAAACAAAAGGAAACATGTAGAGGCTCTTGCAAACCTGAAAATGAAAGGAGAGATTATGGTGGTGTGATATATTTTGACCAAATTAAAAGATGACACTTTTATAAACGGCCATATTAAAGGATGTTTCTTAAAGTAGTAAATATTCATTGGATGAAAAAGAGTACAAACAGATCTTCCAGTTAGAATTTAGTACTGAAGATTTGTTATTAAGGAAAGAGACAAAAATGTCCTGTTGTGGAAACTCCTGTGGGTATGTGAAATGCTATTTGAAATAAAATGGAAAATTTCGGGTATGTAAAACAACCAGAATATCTGGAAAAGATCCCTGTGGGGGGAAGGTGGAGAAGAGGAGGACAACAAAGTATATGCATTCAAGATGTGGTAGAGTGGTATGCCATGGAGAAGTACGACAGGGGGCTTCTGATTATCGGAGGTGTTTCCACTTAGAGGAATGTTTCGGCTCCTTTGCCTCTTTGACACTTTCCAAAGGCAGGCTAACAGCGTCAGGTGTCTTTCTCCTGTTGTGATCGACAGCAACAGAGGCTGGATATCTGAAATATGATAGAGAATTTTCGAAAGACCGTTGTTGGAGCAAAGTTCTACGCAAGACAAGCCACTGGATGGTGGTGGTGGTTGTGAGGATGATACTGGAGGGGAAAAGTCCAACTGGAGTTTTGCAAGTTGGAATACAGCAGTAGATTGATAAATAGTAGACTTGACAGGGTACATCACCAGAGCAAGAAGTATAGCATTGGGACCCATTACTTGCAATATACAAGCAGCTTGAACTTCTGGTCCAATGACCTGGATAAGCTGGTGAGCTGTTAAGGCCTCCTGAGTTTTTTGTTGTTGTTGCTTATGCATGTTCCTCTTGTTGGACTGGAAGTACATGGTTCCATCGCCCAGCTACTGAGTTAAGTATGTGGAGCGACATTGTGCGCTGTGAATTTCATGTGTAATGCTTTTACATCTGTCCATGGTGGTTGAATTCTGAACTGCATTTTCAGAACAATGGTGGGCGGCCAGTTGCTGAACTAGCTGGTTTTTAGCAGCTGACTCATGTGCTATCTATGTAGCCAATTCATAACAACAGCCTCCGCTCATTTCTGAATATGGATTGTTTCGCTCTTGGGGGACAAAATCCCCATTCTGAAAATGCAAGTTTTCCAATGAAGAGATTACTTTCTCCTCCAGTTGTAATAGCAGTCACTTTCCCCCTGATTCATTCATTGCTGGTTGGTTATTTATGGGCTTCAAAAGGGTTGTTCTTTTGGTTCCCAGAACATGCCACAGCTGGGCTTAGTTCTCATTGAAATCTTTCGTCTGACCTTAAGTACATGAGTTGAGCTACTATTGTGGATTGTTGCCTGAAACAGAAGAGTGCCGAGTAGTAAAGGTAAAAGAAGAGGAGTCAAACAAGGATACCTTTTGTTACCTGCATTATTCTGATTAACTATAGATTGGATTATGAAGAGAACAATAGCTACCTCCAGAAATGGATTCAGTGGACAAAGCCGCTTGATCATCAACAAATTGGATGTGTTACCACTGAGAGTTTATGTAATGAATACAGAAACTTACAGATAACGAAGGTGTCTACAGTTACAATGGGTGCATTAGCGTAGCTGGTAGGTAGCTGTGCTGGTAAACAGTGCTATGAGCACGCTCAGATTACGTTCAAGAGCCATGGGTTCCAAACCTGTTTCAAATCACCGCCCCTTTTTATAATTGCCAAGTAACTCGCAACTTTCATTTATAAAAGAAGCCAGATTGCTTGTTTCCCACTTTTTAAATATCCAAGTAACCCACGGTTCTCATATTTTATACCAAATTTCAATAGATTTGTTTTGGATAAAGTCTCATAGATTTGTTTTCGATAGTGAGGCATAGACTTGTTTTTGATAGTGCAGCATAGATTTGTTTTTTGGGGATGTTGCATAGATTTGTCATGGATAATGTGGCATAGATTTTTTTCAATATAGATTTGTTTTTGAAATGTGGCATAGCTTTGATGTTGATAGTGTGGTATAGATATGTTTTCAACAGTGTCGCATAGATTTGTTTTGCTCCTTGGTCAACATCAGGAAGTGACATGTTCAGAATGTACCGCACATACATCTTTCAAAATGTCTATGTTAACCTAATATTATACCTTTTCATATCTTGTAAAACCATACAGAACATGTGGTGAATCGAACATGTGGTGAATTGAACCAAGGCCACATCAGATAGAAATAGATGTCATACCTCTGAACTCCATCACCGAAATAAACTAAATGTTAGCAATATTTCAGGGAAGGTCTAATCTCCTTCGCCAAGGTCACGGTGAAAGTACTGCAGGATCAGGGGAGGCTATAACATCCTTTCGTATTTTGTGTGTGCGCGCGCACACACACACACACACACACAATGTCATGTAGGACAGATGTCATAGCTCTAATCCACTCTGTCCATGTAACAAACAAAATGGTAGCAATATTTCAAGGAAGTTTTAATCCCCCTGGCGAGTGAACAAAAGGTTACCAATATTTCAAGGAACACACTGAAACAAGACGGAAGTAGTTTCTTCCTAGGTGGCGCTCATGTGCATGGGGGGTGGGGGGAGCTGGTTAGATAGAAATGATTCGGTGAGATAATTTTGTCCGAGTTTGTTGGTGGCATGGAATGTGTTCTTGTTAAGTGCCTTCCAGCTGACATGGGAAACCATGTCTTTTCATAACTTTCATTCTCTCAAATACTTCTTTTTTCTGTCAGCTTTTGTAGTTTGTCTTCTCCTTTTCATCTTGTTTCATTAAAAATATTTTAAACCTGCTGTAACTGATTGTATTATCTGAAATAATGATAGATTCTTGTTCACAAGTGGTAGTGCAGTGGTTAGAACCGGTAGTCGTGTATTCAAATCCCTGTCAGAGTAGAGATTTTTTTCATTGACCTGGACCTCGGGATGATCTGGTGTAAAATATTAGAAGTATGACTCTTTGCTGGCTGTTGAACGAGGGAGCACAACATGTTTGGGAGTGTCATGATTGCAGTATGTAGATTCTTAGCTCATAGCCGGTCTAAAATGGGTGCCAGAGAATGTCCTGAGTGCCGTGATGTAGGTTCTTAGCTCATAACTCATAGCCGGTCTAAAATGGGTGCCAGGGAATGTCCTGAGTGCAGTGATGTAGGTTCTTAGCTCATAGCCGGTCTAAAATGGGTGCCAGGGAATGTCCTGGGAAGTGAATGAAGCTGGCGTGATACTGTTCTCTTCACCCACTGAGTGCCTGTGTGGTTTTAAAATATGAGGTTAGCACCAGATATCTCATGCCTCATGGAGTGAACAGGAGTCCTCTCCTCTACTGCAAAACCCAGAAGGGCTGAGCCTGGTGTGACCTCAGTAGAACAAATGTATGTCTTACTTCAGTGAACTTTTATAATATTAAGTGGTTAAGTTTTGTACATGGCTGATCTTATCATGTTGTAGTAAATCATGGATAATTAGCATATAGACAAAGCAGTATCTGTAATTACAGAGAAGGTATCGAAAGGTGTTCAGTATACGCAAACTAACATGAGAAGTGGTGCTGTGAAGGACAGTTGTCATTATGCGCCCTGCTAACTTCTGTGGGTGATACAGCTTCTTCATAACCCTGTTGTCTAGTACAGTTTATTCATTCATATGTGGTTTTGTCTGTGTCAGAGTTTATAGTACTTTGGATCTGCTCCAAATAGGGTGGGTAATTTTAGATATTGGCTGAAGGGGAAACTACCACATCAGTTTCTGAAATACAATTTTATGGACAGTCACATCTTTTAAACAGCTTCAGGCGAATAACATGTCCCGGGACATGCGGGAGTCGAGGGAAATGAACGAGCTGATAAATTGGCTGGCTCTGTAGATGGCCAGCCCATGGATCGTGCCGATGTTATTAACGCCCTTAAAGATATGGCGAGAACAGAGGATTTTGACGCCAGTGATTCCACATCGCTTTCCAGGATGAAAGACCTGGGAGTAAGAATCGGCACAGCCAGACGCGAGAGGTACATCGGGAAAACAAAGCGCCTCGTCAACCAACACAGAACTGGCACTATTAGCCACTGGACGCTGATGCATATGCTGGGGGGAGGATCTGAGCACCTATGGACATGTCCGGAGTGCAACGAAGATACCCCAACTGATAACTAACTAACTAACTAACTACATGTAGACAGGATGACTGCTCTATGGCATCAACTTCAAAATAGAGCATATAGTAGCCAAGATAACTGGCTTGAGAATTACCGGAGGTGAATTGGGTTAAGAAGGGTTCATTAGCAATGTTGATAGGGAGCTGCGATGATAATGTCAGTAGTGTGGTTGGAAGAGGGTTGGACTCTTGCATTCGTCTGGCTAGGTGAGATAGGGGTCGACCACCTATTCATAGTAGGAAACTACTTCCTGGCAACTTTTTAAAATTTAGAAATATGGCTCAAGTGAGAACTAAATTGGACTAAAGTGAGAACTAAATTGGGCTAAAGTGAGAACTAAATTGGACAGAGTGGGTTATTATAATTCTTGGTTGTGACAGAAGACGTATTGAAAATTGTAAACTTCACTTAAAGTTGCATTGCCTGTTTGGTCTTTTAGCCAGAAGTCTGCATGAAACTACATCGGTGCCCTTGCAATGTTAGTTGATATATTTTCTCATTATTCATTTTATACTTGCGTTTATATTCTGCAATACTGCATTTGGTGCTTTTATTATCTGTAATTATCTGTACATGGCTGGTGAATTATTTGTAAGCAGTTATTGTGTTTCCTTTTACTGCATTAACTCATTATAAGACAAATCGTAAACATATTTTTTCACGGAAAAATTTAAGTATTTAATTTGTTTCAGTGCAAGTGACTCGTGGCGTAGGTTTAATACTGATAACACTTTGCAATTAAAATGAGTTTTTTGCAAATAAATTGAATTGCATGTGAGCATTTGTAGTTCACTTGTATAAACAGGTTGTATTTTTCTGTTCATATTGTTGTGAATAGTTGTGACAAAAAAAGACATATACTGCTCCTAGTCGGTGGAGTAGACACGTGATTCCTGTGGCGCATTGGGGGACATTTTGGCTCCCTTTTTGTGCACTTATATTTGGAGTTGTGTATTATTCATATTTTTTTTTATAATGAGTATATTATTTGTTTGTTTTACAGTTGTAAGATTATCTGTCCCACCATCTTGTCTGTTTATGTACAGTCCATCATTGTTATAGTAATCAAGATAGGATTGTTATATTGTTTTGTGATTATTGTTCTTGGTTTTATTTTATAATACTAGTTCTTTGTTACTATTTACGTAGGAAAATGTTGGAGTGAGAATGAGTTGTTGGACTTGAGATGTAATGCACATGTTGTATAACACAGCCATTTGATTTTTGTGTAATTAGTTGGTGATTTTTAAGACCATTAGTTTTTTAGTTTAATTTAGTTAATGAGCTTATTGATTGAAAATGTAATGAGGTTTTGCTTTTGGGGCTGTGAGTTGACAGATTGAGTGAGTAGTTTGTTGAGCTGTTGGTTTAATATAATTGAGTTGTTGGATTTGAGATGCAATGGGCCATTTCTTTGAAGATGCGGAGAATCGTTGGAGTTATTTTTCTATTTTAAGTGCCATGAACTATTTTACTGGCACCTGGCCATCTTGATAAACGACAGTTTGTAATTTGGAGTTATATCTCTCCATAGCAACAAAGCCTGGGCTGAAGTTAGAGACCATGTGCTGCCCATGAACATGATCCCTTTCTCGGCCTGCCTATGAACTGTTAGATCTAATAACTCATTAATTTAAAAAAGCAGTGTTTGAGTTTTTGACACAGAGTCTTTAGTATTCATGTTAAATGAGGTTTTTGTTTCAAAGATACATCTATTGGGTATGCCATAGAGACATTCGTTTCAATGATCATCTATTGAGTAAACCATAGAGAGATTGTAAGATCCAGTGAGCCATTATGAGTTTGAGATACACTGATGTCCATTTGTTTAAATTATGAAGAGTTTAATAAACCGTTAGATCTGTACCAAGCAACTTGTGTTTAACAAGCACTTCACACACGCCTTAACTCTTTTTCCATATTTCTCGTCTGGTTCTGTAATCCTCTATTCGCTCAGTATTCTCATATTTCTTTACCACTTCTATAATTCTTAATTCATTCTCTATTCCTGGATACATTGTAAAGTTTATGAATCACTCCATATACATATTTTTCTTAGCCATTCTGTATTAATGTACGTGTTCTGTACATCCTGTCTTTTTTATACCATGTGTTTAATAGTGAATACATACATAAAATTATTTCCTGAATAAAATAAAATGTTTTGGTCAATATGGAGAGAACATCATCTTTGTATAGTCATCTGTTTGGTATAGAATAAACTAAAATATGGAATAAACTAACATATACTATTAAATGTTAGATAGATGGTTGTTTTGTATGAGATTTGAGTTCTAGCCTTGATTATAAAGTGTAAATATTTAGCACTTTTGAGGTTAGTGGTACAGAGTTGTGAGTTTCTGTCTCTGGTGGAGGCTGAACTTGATAGTTGTGCGTTTCAGCATCCATGAGTCGTAGGTGATGCTTAACCTATGTAAAAGAGCTGGGATTTTTGGCCATGTGGGAGACAGCAGAAAACATAAATCATATACACACACAAGAGGAAGTCATTACTTTACAAATGGATTCTTCCCCCTTAATTTGTAATGAACTTGAACACCTTTTATGAATGCACTACATTTCCGGTTTATTTCTCCAACATTGAATGCACTTATCCCATTGCTATGACAGTGCTTTGAAACCTGCAGCACAGAAGTATATACTCCTTGCTCTCTGCCTGTCACATTCAATCTCTGCATCATCGGTGAAATGTTTGATGCTGCCATCTTGTGACACCTTTAGAAACAACAACTGCCATTTTCACCTTCCTTATATCAGTTTGTATCTTATTGACATGTTCTCCTACATATGGACACACACATATACTTTCAAGTAGCTTGTTTATAGGTTCTCTATGTATCACACACACATACATATATACTTTTGAGTTGCTTGGGAGTCTCCATGGCGAAGTGGTCAAACCGGCTGACTAGGGCTCCGAAAGTTGTGGGTTTAATTCTGGGCCTCGTCCTTCGGTTCATGAGTGCAATTTTTCTGGGACTCCTGAGGGTCATTGTTGGAGCTACTGAGTTTGTGCTTTGTATGACGCTTCAGCACTGCAGAAAGAGACTGGGCCATATGGGATAAACCCGGTTTTGGTTTCATTAAATAACCAGATTTTCCCGTTGTGCGTGGTAAAGTTTTTAAAACCTGAGGTTTTGCTAATTGACCATGTGAGTGGCTTCTTTATACTGGGTCTTGAAGCATGTTTTGTCTAACTCACTTTAAGACGAGACACCTGGCAGTGAGAATGTTGGTGAAAACCCAGAGGCCAGCAAAATATTAAGTTATGCAGTCATCGTTGATTGGCATTTGTGTAAAGTGGTAACGTATAAAGGCATGTAAATAAAATTATCATCAAACCAGGTAACGACAGAAAGTACTTGTGTGTTGTGAATATGAGCTGATCACTCCAGAAGCCTTACTGGCATGTATACGTGAAGCCATTGTACATGCCATGGGGCATTGGGGATATAGGTTTGTGCCTTTGTTTTCTATGACTAAACAAGACATGAAGAGGGGTGGCATGTATGTGGTCAGTATAATGCCAACCACCCGTTGTCTCCCAGATCTGGGGTACTTATTTTTATGTTGGGTGGAATCCTGCCATACTGGGGGTTGACCCCCAACAGCTATGTCAGCAGGTAAAATGAGTCATGTCACCTCCAATCGATAGTAGTGTCACCTCCAGTTAACAACAGCAGTGTAACTCCCAAATGACAGTACTACTTCTTCTTCTTCAGCTTTCCGAGCCATTGAGGTTCTTTGCTGCAAATACAATTCGTCTCTCTGGTGGACCTTCTCTTGCCAGTCGTTGATTCCAAGTGCTTGTAGGTCTGTACATGTATTATCTCTCCACCGTCTTCTTGGTCTACCTCAGGGTCTACGGTCATTTATTTCCTGAGTGTAAGCGAGTTTTGTTTCCCTATTATCTTCCATTCTTTCTATATGCCCCAGCCATTGTAGTCTATTAGCCTTCATGATACCAGTGATTAGCAGGGACTTAAACAGATCATAAATGTCTTTGTTACTTCTTCTTTTCCACTCTCCACTTGTGTATCCCTAATGGGTCCAAAGATGCGTCTTAAAATTTTGTTCTCAAAGGTTTGTAAAAAGGCTTCGTCTCCTTTCGTTGTACTCCAGGTTTCAGAGCCATACAGCACAACTGGTCTGATCAGTGTTTTGTATATTGTGATTTTGGTGTTATGAGATAGCGCCTTTGATTTTAGTCAAATGACAGTACTGTCACCTCTAAATTACTGTCACCTCCAGATGACAGTATTGTCATCTCCAAGTGATGGTAGCCTCACTCCCAGAGTATGCTATCACTGAATGGGCAAGAATACTTCCAACGTTTCATTTCCACTGTACCTATAGCTTAGAATGTTTCTGTTGCCTCAAGTAGCCTTTGATTTCTATGCCTGTCCTTGTTGATCAATGCTTGTGGGTGTACTCATGTCCAGCCAGGTGATTGAATACCCCTGTGATGTCTATACATTGATGTTGCTAGATCAACTCATGAAGTCCTGGAACCATTAGGTCTTGTGTAAGATGTTTCAGGCATTCATATAGGCTTTCTGGTTTGGGCTGTTTATTCCTTGAGGTCCTGGTCTGGCATTAGGCAGGTGCAAACAGCGTCGATATGACATAGGCATAGCACTGGGTCTTCTTTTCCTCCTCTAGAGGCTCCATGGTGAAGTCATCAAGCCGTCTGACTCTGGCTCCTGAGGGTCGTCGCTGGAGCTACTGAGTTTGTGCTTTATGCAACGCTTTCCGCGCTGTGGAAAGAGACTGAGTCATATGGGATTAAACCTGGTGCATTGAAATCAACCCTGTTGACTTTTAAGCGACTTCTTTTCCTCTACATTCTAGGGTAGAAGTGGATGACTTTAGTGTCATGTTGTCCTCTACATTCTAGAGTAGGTGTTGAAGGCTGCAAGGTCGTAATGTCCTCCACATACTAGGGTTGAAGTACAAGATTCTAGGCTCCTTCTGTTGATGCTAATTTGTTGTTGTTGATGTTTTTACAACTCCATCCATGCTTGTGCCCCACCTTTCATTACTTTGTCCTGTAGGAATACATTCTCCTCTGTATCAAGTACAATGTCATTTTCTTCTTCTTCTTTCGTTCGCTGTACAATGTCTTGTAGAAATACATGCTCCTCTATATCCTAGGGTACAAATACAATGTGTGGGAATACATTTTCCTCTATATCAAGTACAATGTCATTTTCTTCTTCTTTCATTTGCTGTACAATTGTCATATAGAAATACATTTTCCTCTGTATCCTAGGGTACAAATACAATGTCATATGGAAATACATTTTCCTCTACATCAAGTACATTGTCTTATAGGAATACATTTTCTTCTATATCCTAGAGATTAAGTACAATGTCTTGTAGGAATAGTTTCCTCTATATCCTATTGTATAAGCACAATGTCATGTGGGAATATATTCCCCACTATATCCTGGAGATTAAGTACGATGCTATATGGGAATAAGTACTCGATATCCCAGACTATAAGTACAAAACTGTACAGTCTCATTTTCTCCATGCTCTTGACTAGAAGAGAACAACATAATGAGAAGACAATTTTATATCCTGTGGCATGTTTTTCTGCGTATGTGGCTTAGAAGTGGTGAACAGTTTCACAATTCCAACACACTGGGTTTGTAGTCAGTCACTAGCAATTTGGGACCAGAGCGTATTGTATTATTGCCACAATGGTATGAGTGCCGACCATTCAGAAAACAATGGCAAGCTACTGAACATAAATTGCCTAGAAACATCACAAACAGTCAATAAATGCTGAGGTTGATTGCGGTGTCCTGTAAAGAACATGCAGATAATTTTTATGTACGAATGATTACTGGTTGTGAACTGGCTTCAGAATCATATAATGAAATCTTTAAGAGATCAATCAGATATGAAAGTTTGGGGATAAAAATTTAAAAAAAATATGTTTTATGCATCTTTGGGCCTATTGGGGATACACAAAGTGGAGAGTGGAAAAGAAGAAGCAACAAAGACATTTATGATCTGTTTAAGTCCCCGCTAATCACTGGTATCATGAAGGCTAATAGACTGCAATGGCTGGGGCATATAGAAAGAATGGAAGATAATAGGGAAACAAAACTCGCTTACACTCAGGAAATAAATGACCGTAGACCCTGAGGTAGACCAAGAAGACGGTGGAGAGATAATATACATACAGACCTACAAGCACTTGGAATCAACGACTGGCAAGAGAAGGTCAACCAGAGAGACGAATGGAGACGGCTTCTATCTGCAGCAAAGAACCTCAATAGCTGGGAATGCTGAAGAAGAAGAAGAATGTTTTATGCTGATGGCAAGAAATTAAAATGAACTGCAAGAATTTATAGACATCATAACCACAGAAAAATGAAAAGAAAGGACTACAACTAAATGCACAAATAAAGGATACCGTCATGAGTAGGAAAACACAAAGCAACCAGTATACAGAGACAGAAAATGTGATGACACTGAAACAAATAAGAGATTTAACTATCTAAGGTCTGTGATAACATGGAACAAGTAACACACAGATCACCTGCAGACTAATCCAAGCACAGGCAGCATTCCATCTGATGAAGAAGATGGCCAAAGACTATGACCAGTGCTATATGGCATGAACTAAGAAGATGAAATTTTGGTAAAATGAATATGAAGTCTTGTTGAAAATAACAATAGCACTGAATGAAGAATGAACACAAATGTAGAACAACAGCAGATGTTTATTAAACACACATCAATTGCCCAGCAGATTACACTAGTTTAGCCATGATGAGACTAGGATCCAAGCAAAGTGACATAAAGGCCGTATGTTGTTCTTGTACATACCCTGGTGATGACCCCATTTCCATCCTGCACATTCTTTTCGCTCATTCACACGGGGTGTGCAAGGCTTGGATGTTGTATATCTACCATCAACATTGTGATATGCTGTGTACATCTTTCAGTCTCAAAGCATGCAAGGTATGCGGTCCTTGGCAGACTTCATCACAACTGATACCTTGAAACTTGGGAAGGTGAGGAGAAACCACCTCATTCTAACACCATTTGTCATTAGTAGGACATTTAAGAGATACCAGCCTACTTATTTTCATTGACTGGGAAGGACTGAGTGGTCTCGAGGTATGGTGTCCGCCTCGAGTGCTGGAGGTCCCGGGTTCAGGCCCCGGTGAGGACCGGGATTTATTTTTTTTTAAATCCACGTGGACTTCCAGTAATAAAATTTCCCCTGGTCTCTGGGTAGTGAGATCGGACGCCCGTGTGTATTGTTGCGCACGTAAAAAATCCCTTGGCAGTTGGAAATTGAAAAAGAGTAGCCTAACGGCGCTGCCCGGGCAAAATTTCGAGTTAAAAATCTTCCCAAAGTATTTCAGGATCCTCGCCGATGCAACGGAGTTTATGCATTGAGCTGAGTTTCTCCAGACTCAGGTTTGAGTTAGGAGGAAAACGGAGCACTTATGGGTTAAACCGTGTGCCGTGATGTTGATCCTATGACTAAACTAGACTGGGAAGGGCCATTTTCGGGAAACACCACATATAGCCTTTCAAGACAGTGATCGCCAGCAGCAGCCAATCCTTCATAGTCACTTCCTGTTTCACGTTTGGCAAGTTACAGTGCTACTATTTTTTGCTGGACTTTGGTAACACAGAGGTAAACGAGCTTATCCAGGGCAAGACCTTCTCTGTTGATTCTCTTCCATTGAAAGTGCTTCATTCTTAGTTAATGCACATCGCTAATTGCGTGGCAGTGTCCATTGTCCAAGAAGCCGACCACAAGCTTTGAGTGGACTAAGTGACAGAATCAAGATGTCGACACAAAGATTGTCATTGTGGGACTAGATCTGAGTTAACAGAGTGTCATGGATAAGAGTGACAGAATCAAGTAACTGACCTCAAAGAAGATACTGGTGCGACTAGCTCTGAGTGGACATGTGTCATGGACAACAGTGACAGAATCAAGAGGTTGACCACAAAGATGATAGTTTCGAACTCTGCTCCACTAAGGAATAACAGGCAGAAGTATAAAATCCTTCACTTTGTTAGGAAAAATTTCACAGAAAAAACTTCTGTAAGACTGAGCCATTCTGAGGAATTCTCATGTACTTGACCATGTGAGGTGACCGTTTGCCTTTTCATCCACTCTCAGTAAAGGGCTGTATATTTTATATGGCAGTGTCATCTCCTGGTATTGAAGTCATGACCACAAAAGTCAAACACACTGCCATCCTGTACGACTACACTATGGACATGCATACAGCATTTATATTTCCATTGGAGGATATGTGACCAGTTGATTAACAGGTCCCCTTACATACATGCTTGAGGTGTGCTCAATTGTTTGTTATAGCTAAGGGTTGCTTCACACATTGTGGAACATTTGTTCTATTTCATGGTAAGGCTAAGAGTTTCCTCAAACATTGTCGAACATTTGTTCTATTAATTGGTAAGACGGTATTGCCTCAAACATACAACATTTGTTCTATTCATTGGTAAGACTAGGCGTTGCTGCAAACAGAACATTTGTTCTATTCATTCTTAAATCTAAGATTTGCCTCAAACATCATAGACCATTTGTTCTATTCATTGGTAAAACTAGGAGTTGCCTCAAACATTGTAGAACATTTTTCTGTTCCTTGGTAAAGCTAGGAGTTGCCTCAAACATCATAGAACATTTGTTCTCTTATTGGTAAGGCTGGGTGTTGCCTTAAATATCAGAGAACAATTGTTCTATTCATTGGTAAGCCTAGGAGTTGCCTCAAGCATAGTAGGACATTTGTTCTATTCCTTGGTAAGCCTAGGGGTTGCCTCAAATATTGCGTATCGTTTCTCATTTTCGCTAAAGCTAGAAATTGCCTTACACATTGTGTAACATTTGTTACATTTTTCGCTAAGGCTAAAATTGTTCACACAGTATGGAACATTTGTTCTCTTCCTCTGTTAGGCTCAAGTTATTGAAAGCAGGGGAAATATTGACACAAGACACATTTCATTAAGTACTATGCACTTTCATCTATTATACTTAGACAAAATCCGCCTTTCATGGAGTACTTTTATCTTTTACACTTAGACACAATGAAAGTTTCTTTGGATACTGTGCACTTGTATCTGTCTCACTTAGACACAGAGCACTTTCTTTGATGTGTGCACTTTTATCTATCCCACTTAGACACAACATACCATTCATCTGGGTACTTTTATCTTTTACACTTAGACATAATGCAAGTTTCTTTGGATACTGTGCACTTTTATCTGTCTCACTTAGACACAACCCGCCATTCATTGGGTACTTATCTTTTACACTTAGACACAACCCACCATTCATTTGGTACTTACCTTTTACACTTAGACACAACCCACCATTCAATCGGTACTTATCTTTTACACTTAAGCACAACCCACCATTCAATCAGTACTTATATTTTACACTTAGACACAATGCAAGTTTCTTTGGATAGCCACAACTCACCATTCATCGGGTATTATCTTTTACACTTAGACAAGTTTCTTTGGATACTGTGCACTTTTATCTTTTACGCTTAGACACAATGCAAGTTTCTTTGGACACTGTGCACTTTTATCTTTTACACTTAGACACAATGCGAGTTTCTTTGGACACTGCACTTTTATCTGTCTCACTTAGACACAACCTGCCATTCATTGGGTACTTTTATCTTTTACACTTAGACACAATGCAAGTTACTTTGGACACTGTGCACTTTTATCTGTATCACTTAGACACAGACCACTTTCTTTGGATACTATGAAGTTTCATATTTTTCCCTAACACCCCCCACTTAGACAACCCGTTTCACTGGGTACAATATACTTTTTATCTGTTTTATTTAGACACAACCCACGTTCCATTGGGTGCTGTACACCATTTTTTAACATTAAGATACACCCCATGTTTCATTGGGTGCTGTTAACTTTTATTTTTACAATTAGTATACACTGTTACCTTTTACACCCAACCCACTTTTAATTGGGTTAGTTAAGTTAGTTTCATATCATTTACAGGACGTAGCAGTCAACTCCAGCATTGTTTCGCTGTTTGTGATTCCTGGGCAAGTTTATGTTCAGTAGTTTGCCATTGCTTTCTGAACGACTGGCACTCAAACCATTGTATAGAAACCAACGCAAGGTAGTCTGCTACCAAATTGCCCACAGCTGTATTTCGAATGCAGGGTTATGAATTTTATTTGTGACCCCCTTCGCCACAGAGCGGGCTTTATTGAGTACTGTACACTTTTATCTTTACACTTACACTCATTATATAGGATAATTTAAATTTGTATTTTTTACACTCGACCCACATTTTATTGGGTACTCATGACTTTCCTTTGAGTTATCGTTGTGTGATGTGAATTCTGCACAACGTCACTCTCATAGCAGAAAGCTCATTCCTGCGTGAGTTCTCACAGCTCATTCGTTGTCATATTCAAAGTCCTGTGTCCCTCATTGTCATATATAATGTCATTTGTCTCATTGTCATATTCAATGGCCTGTGTCTAATTGTCATATTCAATGTCCTGTGTCCCTTGTCATATTCAGTGTCCTGTGTCTAATTGTCATATTCAATGTCATGTGTCTCTCATTGTCATATTCAATGTCCTGTGTCTCTCATTGTCATATTCAATGTCCTGTGTCCAATTGTCATATTTAATGTCCTGTGTCCCTTGTCATATTCAATGTCCTGTGTCTAATTGTCATATTCAGTGTCATGTGTCTCTCATTGTCATATTCAATGTCCTGTGTTTCTCATTGTCATATTCAATGTTCTATGTCCCTCATTGTCATATTCAATGTCCTGTATCTAATTGTCATATTCAATGTCCTGTGTCCCTTGTCATATTCAATGTCCTGTGTCCCTCATCATATTCAATGTCCTATGTCCCTCAATGTCATATTCAATGTCCTGTGTCCCTTGATGTCATATTCAATGTCTTATGTCCTGTGTCCCTTGATGTCATATTCAGTGTCCTGTGTCCCTCATCATATTCAATGTCCTATGTCCCTTGTCATTTTCAATGTCCTGTGTCCCTCGGTGTCATATTCAATGTCCTATGTCTCTCGTTGTTCGGTTCCAGAACTTTCAAGTCTTTCATCACTTCTCTTTCTAAACCAATGATATGTTCTAGATCAGTGGTCCTCAACCTTTTTTGGCCCATGCCCCCCTTCACCATATTTTCAGAACCGTCATTCCCCCAGTCCCCCTCTTTCGTATTTCCTACCTAAAAATTTGGCCCGTGCCCCCCTTCACCATATTTTCAGAGCGTCATTTCCCCTTCGTATTTCCTACCTAAAAATCCCGCTCCGCCCCTACACAGTATATGTAATAATGGAAGCTAAATTTAATAGCACATACTAAAACAAGTCTAATCATCTACATAAAACGTGATTTGTGGGTCTACTTTATAAAATGAATTTTTAGAAGGGTGAGACGTACAGAACCGTACAGTATGAAGGGAAAAACAATATGAAGTAATTGGTTCTTATATTAACGCAATCTTGAAATAATCTTAATTCCCCCCCCCCCCCAGAAACCCTAAAATTCCTAAGTGGCTGTTCTAAATCTTCTGGTTCTGAAGTCTTTTGTTTATGGGCCAGTGTTCTTAGATGTGTATATTTGGTAGAGTGAATGTCTATTTTCCTCTGTTTTGTTCAGAGTGTTGAAAAAATTTCTTCTGAACATCTAAGCCTGAGATTTACAGTTGTCATCAGTTTTGTATCTTTAAGTTAGTTATGTATCCTTCACAGGATGAAAAGCAGTAAATATCAGAGGTGGCAATAGATAACAGAACAATGTCAAGCCTTGAACACACAGGATTCAAATCTATGTCTCCCATATGATGCCCCCATGGAGAGAAAGGCATGGTTGTCTGGTTACACTACACATGTACCTTCTAGCCAATGGCATCACAGTATCATGTAGCTTCTAGCCAATGGCATAACAGTGCTTATGCACCTTCTTATCAATGGCATCACAGTACTCATATACCTTCAAGCCAGTGGCATTATTTGGTAGTGATATGTTTAAATATGGTGTGTCTGTACTGTGCCTGTTTTCTATTGTTTAGTGTATCCTCTGGTTTTAATTGCTCCTTTTGTCTCCCTTGAGAGGCAATCAGTGCGTGTATTTAACCGAATCATTTTGCTGGCCTCATGGTTCCCCTCTGGTGTCACACTAGGTGGAGTCTGTTCATGTTGTTGGGGCTGGGATACTTGTGAACATTAATTTATTACCATCTATGCATTTGTTGTGATGTTCTGAAGCGTGCCATGTTTTGTCTGGTCATTGTTGGATGCGAACATTGTTTTGTTATTCCTGCGTTGTTTGGTTTAATACAGTGGCATTTATAGAAACCTAGCCTGGACATTAACTGTATGGTGACAATGAGGGCGAGCAGCCATGGCCCCTCCTACCACATACACGAGTCCATTTAGCGGACACCAAGTGTCATTAGAAAAATTATCATAATGATGTTTTATTTTTAATGGTGATTTCAATTGCAGTATATAATATGTACAATTAAATAGAAGGATGTTGAAGACAGTAGATGATTACAGTGGGAACATAAAGAAATGTGGTAAGTTGTGATTCAGCATTGAGACAACTGTCTGCTCCTATAAGGATAGTGATTGTCAGTCCATATGCACATTGCTGAAGCAGACAGACAATGTCTGTGCATGTTTCTTGTGACAATCATTGAAAAAGAAGGCGGTGATCTGAGGCAGAATCACATCCTACCACATTCATGTGATTTATTTTCAGTGAAAAGAAATTAGGAAGCATATTCTAAGGAAAATTCAAACATAAACGTTTAGACAAATAGGACACCTGTGTTATGTGTAGCATAAAAATTGTTCTAGAAACATTTTGGTTAGTTTACTTTTTCATGGTTTCTGTGGCGATGGCAAATTGTGAATGCCATCTGTCTAGTTTAGTGTCAATTGTATGTTTAATTATAATATTGCTTCCCCCACCCCAGGTTGTAACCATGTTCATGCAAATTGACGTATGCATATATGTGTCTTTAGTTTTTTATTATTATTATTATTTTGTTGTAAATATATGTTGTACATAGAGCAAGGAGAATGTAGACAAGCGGACATATGTACAATAAGTGATCACTGTTGTTCAGTTGTTTTATAAATATATTATTTTTATATCTTAGTGACAAGAAACATACCCCAAAATGTACTTTCATAAAGGTGGTTTGTAAGATTACAGATTGCTTGTGTCATCTAGTTTCTGGGTGGTTTGATGATTGAAGATTGCTTAGCTAGTTTCTTGATGGTTTGACTGATTTGAGATTGATTAGCTAAATTCTTGATGGTTTGACAGATTGAAAATTGCTTAGCTAGTTTCTGGGTGGTTTGACAGATTGAAGATTACTTAGCTAGTTTCTTGGTGGTTTGACAGATTGAAGATTACATAGTTAGTTTCTGGGTGGTGTGAAAGTGATTGCTTAGTTAGTTTCTGGGTGATTTGACAGATTGGATGTTGCTTAGTTTCTGAGTGGTTTAGCAAACTGGAGTTTTATTAGCTAGTTTCATGGTAGTTTGAAAGATTAGAGATTGATTAGCTAGTTTATGGGATGTTTGATGTATTGATGGTTGCTTAGCTATTTTCTAGATGGTTTGGCAAATTTAGGAGATCACTTAGCTGTGTGATATGGTGGCAAGGAGGAGGAGTAGAAAGAAGCAGAGGCTGAGAAAATTCAATTCAATTCAATTTTATTTTAAAAGGGTCACAAATTGGACACGCAGGTCCATCTTACATTCGGCCCTTCCAGTCACTCATCTTTCGTTCATCAGTAGTGCATTATACATTCACATAGGAAGAAAAAAACATTGTCAAATGAATGTTGTAAACATAAACAGTGCAAATTACCTTGTTATGGGGCACATCTCCCACCCACACACACACACACACATTCAGGGACACTTACATACCCCACCAACTGACCCATCCCCATCCCACAAACATCCCCCCACCCACACACACTGCCCCCACCTGTTCCCCCAACCCAGACATTCCGCTCCCACCCACATACATACCCTAACCCACACACCCATCCCCCACACACCCATCCTCCACCCACCCACACACACACATCCCCCCACCAACCCACACATCCTGCACCCACCCACACATCCATCATCCACTCGCACATCCCCAACCTATACACACACACATCCCCACCAACACACATCTCCCTACCCACACACACATTTCCCTACCCACCTATACACCCCCAATCCACTCACACATCCCCAAACCCACATCCCCCACCCACACAATATTCCCCACCCACACACCACACACATATCCCCCACCCACACATCCCACACACCACCACATATTATCCACCTACACACCACACACATATCCCCCACCCACATACCACACAAGGCAATGAGGGTATGGTTGAAATGTCATGGAGTGTGGAAGGCTGATTCCACACACTAGTGCACAAGAATAAGAATAAAGAATCTTTAGGCAGAGATTGTCAAAGCTACTCACAGTAATAAAAGTATGAGCTACACAAATTAAGCTTCATAAATATGGAAGCCACAACAAATAATCCTTTATGCAATTACTTTTGAAAGTCACACATAGTAAAACATTTGAATGAAAACAATTCAATTGCATATCCTTTACAGAACGTTGCAATCACCCCCAGCATATCTTGGCTGTTTGTGATTTCTTGTGTGGCGAAGGGGTTACGGGCGCAATTCGTAATCCCGCATACCACGTTTGAAACAAACTGCAGGTGATTTGGCAGCAGACAGCCTTACATTGGTTTCCATACAATGGTATGGGTGCCGGTTGTTCCGAAAGCAATGGCAAACTACTGAACGTAAACTTGCCCAGGAATCATGAACAGGCAAAACATTCTGGAGTTGTCTGCTACATCCTGTAAAGGATATGCAACTGACTTTATTTCTTGACAAGCTTGTGTTCGGTAGTTTGCCATTTCTTTTTGAACTACCAGCACTCACACTCTTGTATGAAAACCAGCGCAAGGCAGTCTAATTCCAAATCACCCCGGTTGTGTTTTGAATGTGGGATGGCAAATTGCTTTTGTAACCCCTTCACAACATCGCAGGCTGCTTGAATTAAAACACTCAGTAAAAGACTCACATAACTTAAATGGTATCAAATCAAGGAGACACCTACAACAGTGCACCAGAATAAACTCCTCGCTTCAGCAATAATCTATGAGTAAGTGAAGATTTGAACAAGTTAATTGTTTGTCCTCTAGAGGTTGTTACTATCAACACTAGTAGTTTTCACCTGTTTGTGATTTACTGTACTCAAATTGACAATTCCAAATTTAAAATATGTTATTGAAATCTGATAAATGCTAGGGAAAGAATGAGAAACAATAACAGTTGGCATTGAATTACAAAATATATATGAGTGAGAAACAACAACAATTGATATGGAATTACAAAATATATATGAGTGAGAAAACAATTAAAATTTACATGCAATTACAAAATATTTATGAGTGAGAAACAATGGCAATTTACATGCAATTACAAAATATATGGATGAGAAACAATGATAATTTACATGCAATTACAAAATATATATGAGTGAGGAAAACAAATTAGTCATAAGTTTATATTAATCTGTTTGCCATTTCTTTCTGAACAACTACCTTCATACCTTTTAGGGGGTCAACTTGCTCTTAAAAATCCGGTGTGTTGATGCCAAGGTAGCGGGTTCAACCCATACGCCGGTCAACTGGATGAAAATATTGACTTCTCATCCTTGACTTGGGCACATAAATTACAAGTACCTCAGAAGTCAGAGTGGGTTCGCCTGATGGCGAGGGACACTGGTAATGGGGAAAGCTAATCCACATCAGTGCGGTGCACTCCCCAGTAGTGGCAACTGTTAGAGGTGGTAGCACATGTACTGGCTATGCTCGAATTGAAAGCCAGCAAATGCCAAACCAAACAATACCATTTTTTACAAATGGACACAAAACAATTTGCTTCCAAATCGCCTGCAGCTGATTTCACATGCAGGATTGTGAATTGAGTTCACCACAGACAACAAACAAAGATAAGAGTAACGGAAATACTAGACTCAAGCAAACAGTAGGAATACACCCAATCAAACAGTGGGAATACACCCAATCAAACAGTGGGAATACACCCAATCAAACAGTAGGAATACACCCAATCAGACAGTAGGAATACACCCAATCAAACAGAAGGAATGCACCCAATCAAACAGTAATATTATACCAAATAAATACAAACAGAAGTGTTATACCCTAGCAAATACTGTAACCGGTTAGTGGCAGATACAGTAACCGGTTAGTGATTACACCACACAGAAATCTACACCCAGTAGATACCTGGCGAAGTTCTAACAATTCAGCTACTGACATGTTTTGTAAAGGAGGAATAATCTGTGGCTGTGATTGTAAAATAATGTAATGTAACAGTCACGACAGTGGATATCTCTGGCTTGTATTATAGTTAAAATAATGTATCACAACAGTCACAACAATTAATATATCTGGCTGTTTTTTTAAATAATGTATCACAACAATTATGACATTTGATATCTCTGGCTTGTATTCAAGTTAAAATAATGTAACTTAACAGTCATGACAGTTAATTTAAGTCACTTGTCATTGCTTAACCCCTCTAAATATCTCAGTGTACCCCTATACTCTTCGCTCTAGATCAGTAGTGCTCAACCTTTTATGGCCCATGCATGCCATTACTGTATGTTCAGAATGTCATTCCCTCTCTCTCTTCCCCCCCCCCCCCCCTTTTTCATATTTCCTTCCTATAAATTCCCCAGCCCCTACACAGTATACGTAAAAATTGAAGCTAAATTTAATAACGCATACTAGAACATGTCTTAACGTCTACATAAAACATGATTTGCAGGTCTACTTACTAACATTCTGGGGGGGGGGGGGGGGGGGGGGGGGATTCCCCACCGGTTGAGAACCACTGCTCTAGACACTATATATAAATACACTCAGTGAAGTCCATCTATCTTCTACTACTTCCACCCCATGGGCCACCTACCATTCTGGAGTTGTGTCAGCACAACTGATGGATCTGGAACTTAAAGGAACCCAATCTTGATCACCAGGAACCCTCCTCCATTGCTCTCATCTCAGTGGGTGATCTTTTGTGGTTGGCAACATTTACCTTCCTTGTTGGATCTTGATCACCAAGAACCTGCCTCCATTGCTCTCATCGCGGGGTGATCCTTTGTGAGAGGCAACATTTACCTTCCTTGTTGGATCTTGATCACCAAGAACCTGCCTCCATTGCTCTCATCGCGGGGTGATCCTTTGTGAGAGGCAACATTTACCTTCCATGTTGGATCTTGATCACCAAGAACCTGCCTCCATTGCTCTCATCGCGGTGTGATCCTTTGTGAGAGGCAACATTTACCTTCCAGTAGGATTTACTTAAGTGTAATCCCACTCCTCATTAAGCATAATTTCATAAATTAAAATGTCTCACGTGGCTTATGCCATGTGACACTTTCTGTTTTCAGAGTCACTTCCCTTATGTCTCGACATTCTAATCTATTTCATATTTCACATCATATACATCACATCTTGCTTGCTCGCTTGCTTTGAACTCAAGTGTGGTCCAGACACACTACTTCCAATTGTGCTGGACTGAATTTTGTGTGTGAATTAGCTTTCCCTATTAACAATGTCCCTCCCCATCAGGCGAATCCACTCCGACTTCAGAGGTACTTGTAATTTACATCCCCAAGTCAAGAATGACAGGTCGACATTTTTAGTCCAACTGTCGGGTGTGGGTGTTGAACCCCCGACCTCGGCCTCAGCACACCGGATGTTTAAGAACATATGTTCTTATCCATTTGGCCATGCTGACCTGCGATAAGCTTGGAACGGTGGTGGACATTGCGAATCAAATAGGCTAGCTAACCTGATCACCATAATAATTGTGACATGTCCTCACACATCAAACTATAATGCCTGCTAATTCATTCATTCATATATTTACATAAAACTTTTGGAAAATTTAATAGATTGGGATAAACTACATAGGTTTAGAGCTAGGTTTCGCCCACCAGCATCATTATCATTTTTGTATCACAATTAAAATTAAATAGAAGACTTAAATGTTGAATTAATTACCACCAGCTTATGTCCCATGGCTACTTGATATGATTACAAACGATCTTCAAGCAGGCATTACGACTCACTGCTTTTGCTAACTAGGATATATTAGGATGGGGCATGGTTGAGTGTGTGGCTTTCATGCCAGTCACAGCCATACTGTCCCCCTGTAATTTATCTTCTAAGTTGGTCTTTGACCAGATTCAGGCTAAATCAAGCTAAATGGGGCTAAATAGACTTCACTAGTTCGATAATGGACCATGGACAGGAAAAACAAAAACCAATGACCAAGTCCTACAAGAAACAAATGAAAACTATAAAATGATTAGAGAAATTAGACATAGACAGTCACAATTTTTGGTCAGGTTATGAGAAGAAATAAATTGGAGAACTTAGTGACACCTGGCAAGATTGAGGGGAAAAGAACACAGGGAAGGCAGAGAAGTAAATACCTGGATGGCTTAGCCACTGGGTATGGTGGAGACAAGAACACAGAGCTGATCCACGATTCTGGTGATCGTGTGAGATGGCAAATCATGACCGCCCACGCTTATCGGCACAGCACATGATTATGAGCTTGATAAATTAGTCTGTAGGGTCTAGTTAATTAGTTTTTGGGTGGTTTGACAGACTTGAGATTGCTTAGCTATTTTATGGAAGATTTGACATATTGGAGATAGCTTAGCTAGTTTCTGGAAGGTTTGACAGATTGGAGATTTCTTAGTTCGTTTCTAGAAGGTTTGACAGATTGATTAGCTAATTTCTGGCTGGTTTGACAGATTAGTGATCGTTTAGCTGATTTCTGAGTGGTTTGACAGATTAGACATTTTCTAATATCAGCAAACTTATGTGTAACTTGACAGGTCAGTGGTTACTTATTTAATATTAATCAGTTGAATATTGGACATTGCCTATATCAGCAGTTTTAGATGGTTTGACAAAGTGGAGTTTGTATCGACAGATTTTTATCAGCTAGGTTTTAAAGTGGTTTAACGAATTGGAGGTTGGTTATATCAGCTACTTTCTGGATGGTTTGCTATATTTTAAGAGTACTCATATCAGTTACTTTCTAGAAAGTTTGACAGGCTCCAAATGTGCTTAAATTGGTTACATTCTGGAAGGTTTCACAGATCGAAGATGCTTAATAACAGTTACTTTCTGGTAGGTTTGGCAGACCCCAGATGTGCCTGTATTTGTTACTTTCTAGAAGGTTTGCCAGGGTTCAGATGTGCTTATGTTGGTTACATTTTAAAAGGTTTGCCAGACCGGAGATATGCTTATGTCAGTTACATTTTAAAAGGTTTGCCAGACCGGAGATATGCTTATGTTGGTTACTTTTTAGAAGGTGTCAGACTGGAGATATGCTTATGTTGGTTACTTTTTAGAAGGTGTCAGACTGGAGATATGCTTATGTCGGTTATTTTTAGAAGGTTTGCCAGACCAGAGATATGCTTATGTCGGTTATATTTAGAAGGTTTGCCAGACCAGAAATATGCTTATGTCGGTTATTTTTAGAAGGTTTGTCAGACTGGAGATATGCTTATGTCGGTTATTATTAAGAAGGTTTGTCACACCAGAGATGTGCTTATGTTGGTTATAATTTGGAAAGTTTGCTAGATGGAAATGTTTATATCTGTTATTTTCTCCATAGAGATGTTTTTTTTTTTATTTTAACGATTGCTTTCTTCTTCATTTTCAATCAAGATTGCTTGAAAGAGATTGCTTATATCAACTAGTTTTTGCACGAAGGATTTAGCCGTTATCAGCCATTTTGTACATACATTGATTTTGTGTACAAAATGTACAGACCTTTCTTATTATTGTTATCATGATAATTATGATATTTTACACTGTAAATGTGGTGTACACTACGCCTGCAGTATATCAATTGCTTACAGATATTAATGGACTTATTTGTTTTCTAAAATTAATACTACTTTTTAACTCAGCTGTTTGTTTAATCTTGTGATTGTTTTTGTGTGTGTGTTATGTAGAGAGCTATACTGTTATATGCTTGTGAAACCTGGATTGTTTACCAGTGACACGCCAGGAAATTAAACCACTTCCACACAGTCTGCTTTAGGAAGCTATTGAAGATTAAATGGCAAGACAAGATCCCAGACACTGAAGTCTTAGAAAGAGCGTCTATGCCCAGTATCCACAATCAGATTCGTTGGGCTGGTCACTTAACTCGCATGCCAGATCGCAGGCTCCCTAAACAAATTTTTTTACCGTGAGCTGCACTTTGGTAAACGCTCCCAAGGCAGCCAGGGGAAGCACTTTAAAGTAGTTTTAAAGCATCTGAAGATTTCATTAAAGCTTTTGGAATTCATCACGACATTTAGGAGACTGCTGCCAAATCTGTAATTTGTGGCATGCATCATTATGCAAGGGTGTACATCATTACGCAATGGTGTAGTCATGTGTGAAGCAAAGAGGACTGCATGAGCTGTGGGAAAAAGGCTGGATAAAGAAACCACAGCAGGAGATCTTCCTCCTGGAACGTCAAACATTCTTGCCCACATTGTCAAAGAACATTTTGAGTCAAAATAGGCCTTACCAGCCATCTTAGAACTTACGGCGCCAAACTTCCAACCCCACTGGATGAAATGAATGGTCATCATCATTCTTGATGGACAAACACCACATATAGAGTACAGTGGTAGCTTCAGCAGTGACCATACGCTCGCTTGCTAGCCTGTGTGTCATGGTTATTTTTTTTTCTTTTTCTTTTTTTGCTCGCTCGCTTTAAATGCGAGTGTAGTTTGCACTGAACTGATTTGTGCATATGGACTACTGTTCCCTATTACCAGTGTCCGTCGCCATCAGGTAAACCCACTCCGACTTCTAAGATACTTGTACGAGGAGAAGTCAATAAGTAAGTCCCAAATGGCTGTAGAAAAATAACTAAATATGATAACAACTTGAAACCAGTTTATTTTTATACATACATTGTCCCTTATTACAAACCTTTGAGAACAAAGTTTTAAGATGCATCTTTGGACCCATTAGGGATACACAAAGTGGAGAGTGGAAAAGAAGAAGTAACAAAGACATTTATGATCTAAGTCCCCGCTAATCACTGGTATCATGAAGGCTAATAGACTACAATGGCTGGGGCATATAGAAAGAATGGAAGATAATAGGGAAACAAAACTCGCTTACACTCAGGAAATAAATGACCGTAGACCCCGAGGTAGACCAAGAAGACAGTGGAGAGATAATATATATACAGACCTACAAGCACTTGGAATCAACGACTGGCAAGAGAAGGTCAACCAAAGAGATGAATGGAGACGGATTGTATCTGCAGCAAAGAACCTCAATGGCTCGGAACGCTGAAGAAGAAGAAGATACATTGTCCCTGTATTTCTCAACATAATTTCCACCAACATTAATGCACTTATTCCATCGTTTTATTAGGCCTCCTAAACCGGCTGCATAGAACTGCGTGCTCTGTTTTTTATACCACGTTTTCACTTCACATTCAACTTCGGCATCATTCGTGAAATGTCTCCCGCCAAGGTGGGTTTTCAGTGTTTATGCTGACAAATGTTTGTCCCATATAGCTGTGCTTAGCGGGGTAGAAAACGTTACGAGGGTGAGTCAATAAGTAAGTCACACAGTTCTGTGGGATGGCAGGTAAAAAAAAATATGGCACGCAGTTTCATGCAGCGGGTTTGGGGGGAAAGATAAAAAAATGGGTAAGGCATCAAGTTGGTGGGAAAATTTTGTTGAGAAATAAAGGGACAATGTTGTATAAAAATAAAGGTTGAAGTTGTCATCAATTTTGTTATTTTGTCGCCATTGTGGTTATATTAACTTACCCCATACCCTCCCAAGTTAATGATAGGAAGTCAACATTTTAGTCTGGCTGGTCGGTGTAGGGGTTGAACACGCTAAATCGCCATGAGCACACTGGAAGGTTAAAAGCAAGCTCTCTTATCCATCTGTCGTAATTTATCTAGACTCCCAGGTTGACCCAGGATAACACGGGTATCTGGGAATGTTTCGTGAAATCAGGGGCATTGGATTAATTTAAGTTTTTGGGTACGAGACCCTCATTTCCAAAT